>BLSH010323971.1:184228-212745 GCA_018402905.1 Glandirana rugosa | reverse complement strand
ATTGAAATTGTAACAGCGTAAGGGTCTTTCACACCTCTTCCCACGGATTATGTACCGTAGGAGATTTTGTTAAGACTCCCCTCCTACCCATGTAGTTTAAATTAAATCGTCCTCATTCTATGGTAGATCACTTTTCAAATCAACCCCAAAGAGACTTTCGTCATCGTACTAATGTAAACACTCTCAATAGATAGTAAGACATGGTCAGAAACTACCTATAGCACTCCAACTCTAAATAAAGGGTGAATTAGTACCGAACACAAAAATGACCTACACACTACAATTCTTATATTAACATCTCCCACCGCAAGTGGTTAAATAAAATTAGAGTTAAATATAATTTCCCAGAGGCAACTCTTCAGCACTACTCCATCATCAAAGATTTCTATGAAAAATATTTCTCAACAAACTTACTTACACCATTCACCCCACTAGAGCTACTATGTTTACATTCCCCTAGAGGGAAAGGTCTGATTTCCACCCTCTACAATTATATTCTTAACATCACACATCCAGTAAAAACACAAGCCATGATTAAGTGGGAAATAAATCTCAACCTCACGATATCCATCAAAGACTGGTACAGAATGATAGATAACTCTCACAAATGTAATCATGCTACTGCTTTCAGAGAAACCCCAACTAAACTTTTCACTAGATGGTATCTTACTCCTGCTAAATTAAATTTGATGTACCCATCCTCCCCTCAGAATTGTTTTAGAGGATGCCATGTATTAGGCACCCTTCTCCACACTTTCTGGGAATGCGACAATGTTAAAGTTATCTGGAACTTAGCCAAAAGCAGGATCTCCAAATTTGTGAACAAACAAATTTCTTTTTCCCCGTAAGTATGCTTATTGTTTCAATCTATACCAGATATCCCTATACAATGCTTAAGGCTTATACATTCTTTATTCAGCGCTATTCTATGGATGATAGCATGCAATTGGAGATCTAATAATCTCCCCTGGTCACAAGTTCTTCATAGAATGGATCAAATCAGAATCACAGAATACATTTATCATACGCTACATGACTCTAGACATATCCATAAGGAAAAATGGTCATACTGGGATATGATGTGATATGCTCTCCATGTTACCCACTATGCATATATTGATATCAATCTCTAACGTTACACTTCAGATTATATCTTCATTGTAAACCACTATACGATGCTTACCACATGCAATGTTTCCACCTCTAAGATGATATCTTATTCTCTTGCTAAACCTACTTGTTATACAGTACTAAATATTGTATTGCTCGATGTATGTATCCCTCCTTATTTCCTTCCAATAAAAAAATTTGTAAATAAAAAAAAAGAATAGTTCCTAGGCCTTACGCTCAACATGGGGCTTACAAAAAAAAGTACATGCATATTGGTCTACCCACCCCATCCACCACATGGCAATTTTTTCATCGGTCATCCCCATATGACATTATAATGTGCTTTCTGCATTTTAGCAATAACTCAGTACCCCCCCCCAAATCACGACTTTGAAAAAACTATATAAAATTTGCCCCCTAATTAATTTTTTTTCTCTAAGAGATTTGCCGGAGTTTATATCCCTGAGCAGAACATCTCCGTGGATGAATCCCTGGTCCATTTCACAGGCCGGCTGGGAATTAAGCAGTATATACCAAGTAAGAGGGCCAGGTATGGCCTGAAGCTCTGTGAAAAGCGCCACTGAATATGTGTATGCCTTTTGTGTGTATGAAGGCAAAGATTTCCAGCTCAAGAGTGTCCATCATACATGGGAATAAGCGGGAAAATTGTTTGGGAGTTGGCATTCCCACTCCTCCAAAAGGGGTATCATATCTACATGGATAATTATTATACAAGTCTGCCCCTGCTCCGCCACCTATACCTGAAACAAACTTTGGCCTCAGGTACAGGAAGGTAAAACAGGAAGGGCTTCCCTCAGAGTCTTGTCACCACACCGCTACAAAGGGGGAATCAGAAAGCCTGAGGAACGAATGTGGCCGTGAAGTGGAGGGATAGGAAAGATGTATACATGATGTCCACCATCCACAATGACACCTCTGTGGAACTTTGCGGAAGACGCGGCCCCATTCAAAAGCCTTGCTGTATCCACAAATACAATAAATTCATGGGGGGGGGGGGGGGTGGATTTAAACGATCAAATTTTGCAGCCCTATCTCTCAACACGAAAGTCCCTCTTCTGGTACAAAAAAGTCGCAATTTACTTTTTTCTTTTGGCCATTTATAACATATTCGTCACCTATTAAAAATCCCCTGAAGTACCCAACACCTTCCTAAAATTAATTGAAGACATCATCACTGCCCTAATCTATCAACAAGGACCCCAATATTCCACCCTCGGCAACCGGAAAAAGACGCCAAAAGATATGTTGGGTGTGCGCCAAAAGATGCATTAGGAAAGACAGCAGTTTCAATTGTCCCCAATGTCCCTCCCAACCTGACCTTCAGAGCATCAGAGAATGCTTCAGACGCTATCATACTCTTATAAACTATTAGCCCATATTTTAAATAGACTGCCCGTTTCCCATATTCAATTTCTGTGATGATTATTACCCTGGTGCCTCAGCCAACCATACCACTGTCTTCCATGTGAACTGACCCTTGCCTGTTCATCGACTATGACTCTGCCTGCTGTCTACATTGTTTATCCGCCATGTTTCTGCCTTTCACGTAAACTGACCCTGGACTGTATTGACTATGCCTCTGCCTGCCGTCTATTTCTGCCTTTTACCTGCATTGACCTTGGCCTGTTGACCATGTTTTTGCCTGCCCCATGGCACCTGCTACACAGGGGGTTTCACATATGTGAGGGGCTCCAGAATGGTGTTCTGATTTGAAAAAAACAGTTATTTGGTTTCTCTTTGTTTTGTAATTCCCAGAACAGGGTCTAGTGTCCAGAGGCTTCAAAGCAATTTGGGTGGGAGAAGCCTCTACCCCTGTCCCCATTCTTTTCTTTCCTGACCGAGGCCCTAAGCTTGATGGTCCTGCCTGCTGCCTGGACAAATACTTTGGCTGTACGGACAATATCTTGGCCTGCACTGACCCAGGACTTTTCGTGGAACATGCGTCTGTTGCCTGGACCAATACTTTGGCTGCACTGACCATACCTGCTGCCTTTCCTAACTATGGACAATATTCCTGCCTGCTGCATGGACAATCCTTTTGCTGCTGCTGACCACATCCCTGCCTGCTACCAGGACCAATGATTTGGCTGTGCTGACAATATCTTTACCTGTACTGACTATGGACAGTATTCCTGCCTGCTGCCTGTTTTGCTGTCACTGTCCACATTTCGGGCTGCTTCCTGGACCAGTGCTCTGCTCTGTGGACCACTGCACTTCTAACACTGCAGGTAATCTTTTCTTTATCCTTTTGTATTTTGGTTTGTATTTTGGTTTGCAATTGGTATGTACAGTACATGCTATGTGTTAGAAATATGACTTTCAACAATGTGATAGGTTGGCAGGAATTTGTGTGTGATTTATGTCACTAGAACACCTGGTGGTGCTTCTTGGATATTGGGCCTCTGTATGTGGCCAGGCTGTGTAAAAGTCTCACACATGTGGTATCACCATACTCAGGCATATTAGGCATATTTCACCCAGAAATATTAAGTAAACCACTATTTTTCAAGAGACACTGTATAAACATTGTACATATTTGAGGTACGGGATGCTTTTTAAAAAGACAACATTTGGAAGGCAGTGTGTAGGCAGTTAACAGGCAGAAATATGAAATGAAAATGCTGTTTCTCAAATATTATCTAAAAATTAAACAGATTTGATGCATGACATACTTTTTTATCCAATGAAATTCCAGAAGCAGGGAAACACCCTACTTCAGCCAGAATGCGACTGTTATTTTGCAAAGACAATATATTATGATGGTATGATATGCTGCATGGAATCTCTTGTTTTTTAGTAGTAGAGATTACTCCTAAAACAGCCATAACAATAAGACTACACAATAATTTATATTTATTTTTAGAGACAGGTTAAAAATTTCTTGCACATATCTTTTTTGAACAGGATTACATTATGGAAGAAGAGAGAAGTCATATTTTAGACCAACACATTCAATCACAGGGTTTATTTGGATACATATTTTATACATTATATAAATCTGCTGTACAGCTTAATTATATTTCATAGGAGGCAAATGAAGAGAGAGCAGGCAAACTCCATCTTTATTTCTAAAAGAAAAAAAAAAAAAAAATTGTATTCCTCCTGTGCCAAAAGAAAAATGTATACAAGTGTGTATAGATTAGCTACCAAAATGTAAAGTATTTTTGGCCAAATGATTCAGAGTTGAGGAATGAAAACAGGTGTTTCCTATTTTTACAAAAATCACTGTTAGGCCCCACTACTTAGCACGTACCCAAAATAATTTGTGATCCTGTCATCACGTAGAGTCAAAACACCAATACAAACTGCATGAAATAGTCTGCATGTAAGCCAAAAGGTTTCCCAACTGAGAACCATGTGGAAAAAGGTCCATTTTAAAGATGATGCACTATAAATGGCCAATGCAGTAGTTAACCAGCCAAAAAAGTTATACTTTTTATCTTTGGTAAACAGCTGGCTAATACGTTTCTATTATTGATTTCAGCAAGCCATCAACTAACACAAATGTTCTGTTTCAAATGAATTGACATGCCTCCTTAGACCCAGTCTGTCCAGACAGTCACCTGCTGACTTGGCACCATCCACAGGCAGCTTTAAAGCAGTGGTAAATTCTTAAAAAAAATCTGGTTCTCCTGCAAGGTAATGTCATAATGTGCTAGTATGCATCACATACTAGCACTTTATGAAAGACTTACCTTAAAATGAAGCCCTCCAGCGACCACTGCCAGGACTTCCATCTTCACCCAGGCTTCTTTCCGGGTTTTCACCCCATCTTCACCCAGGCTTCTTTCCGGGTTTTCGGGCTCCAGCCATATGAATGTCCGAGCTGCAAAGATGCCACTTCTGTGCATGACAAAAAAATTTACATGAAAACGGGGCAGAACAACAAATAATCTGGCAGAGCACAGGATATTTCTTGTCAAACAAGAGTGTATCTTTGCAACTGTGAAACAACTGCAAAAAAATTGGGTTTGAGGTGTTAGTGGTGCTTAAAATACTGTTTGATTTTCATCTGTACAGTTCTGATATTTTAGACTTTTAAACCACCATTTTTGCCTTCAGATTTTTTACCTGGACTCAGCTTCTCACTAGTTTGGCGAATCACCATCACCGTGTGCTGAACCATCCAGGATGGGCCTGTGTGGTTGTCCGATGCAGACTTTGTCATCTCAGCTCCCGGGGGGAAGTATGCCATTACGCACAGCAGTGTTGTGTGTGGGGGGGGGGGGCTCGCCACCCGCTACACCATATCAGTTTTCATAGATTCCCTATATTATATACACGCTTGCTCCTGACGAGTGACAAATAAGTCACGAAACGCGTTGAGCTAACAGAGGTCTTGTTTCTTTCTACGGATATGTGATATTCCATCATTTTTAAGTTATTGGGAAATGTGTTTTTGTGCCATGCATTGTAACAATTTTTATGTATTTTTGTATGTGACGATCTGTTGGTGATTGTATGCCCTTAGTATTTATCTACCACTCATGAATGATGTTTTGATATGTATAATAAAGCTCCAGGTCTATTTCTATCTTTGGTGTCATAGATCTTGTAGGAGGACCCTAGACCATACACGCACATATGACCTACTTTCATGATCCTTGATATACACCATTAACCCTTTAGACATACAATACGGGTAGCGATGGTATAGATCAGCTGTTGCTACAGTTATATGATCTAATTACTCCATTCATTGAGGTACCTTTTGTGCATTTAATTTAATGCCCTTTGGGCTCTTTTGACACTGTAGATTTTGCCTCTCGGAAGATGACTCTGCCAGAGAGGAACTATGATGTGGGAGACTATGAGTTGCTAGCCATCAAATTTGCGCTAGAGGAATGGAGGTATCTTCTGGAGGGAGCCCCTCATCCCATTCTAATCTTCACAGATCACAAGAATGTGGAATATCTCAGAACAGCTAAAAGACCGAGGCCCCGCCAAGCCTGGTGGACACTATTCTTTTCCAGATTTAACTTCCGCATTTCATACCGGCCGTGTTCCAAGAATGGGAAAGCGAATGCCCTCTCATGGATATTTTCTGATACTCCTGAAATGACAGAACCTGGCACCATCCTTTTGGCAAAGAATTTTTAGTTGATCCTGCCTGATCTAAAAACAGCAATCAGACAAGCCTCTGCCCAATACTCTGGGCCAGATGTACCCTCTCTGAAAAGCCAAGAAGGCCTGCTCTGTTTTCGGAATAAAGATTGTATGCCACCGCAAGTCAGACTCCAGGTATTGGACTTTCCATGACCACAAGCTCGCTGGGCATTTTGGGTCAAGAAAAACTTATGAACTAATCCGGCGCTCATTTTGGTGGCCCAATCTGAAGCAGGACTGCAAACAGTATGTAAGCTCTTGTACCATCTGTCAGTATAACAAGGGGTCCAGCGCCAAGTCCTGGGGCTTATTAAGACTGTTACCCATTCCTGAACAGCCATGGAGGAAGATCTCCATAGATTTCATAGTGGATTTGCCACCTTTCTGAAGGATTCACCACCATTCTGGTAGTAGTGGATCGGCTTTCAAAGATGGCCCACTTCCTGCCTATGGTGGGCACCCCCTCCGCGCCAAAGACAGCCAATATATTTATAAAAGAAATCATCAGGCTACATGGAGTACCGGGGTACAATTTACTTCTAGATTCTGAAAGAATCTGTGCAAATCTTTGTCCATCGAAGTCTGCCTGTCATCAGCTTACCATCCTCAGAACAATGGTCAGACGGAAAGAACAAACCAGACCCTGGAGCAATACCTACGGTGCTTTTGTACTTGTTCACAAAACGATTGGGTCCCTCTCCTGGGCTGAATTTGCTTATAATAATTCTGTACATGCTGCTACTAACCAGTCTCCGTTTTGGGAAAATTATGGGTTCCATCCCTCCTTTTTACCCAACGCCTACCGGAAAAATCAGTTCCTGCAGTCCAAGATTGAGTAAGTCTGATCCAAACAAACTACCAGCAGCTTCGGGAATCAATGAAAATGGCTCAGGAGAACAATAAGAAGTTCTACAACGAGAGAAGGAGGGAGAATTCTACTTCTAAAATAGGGGATACGGTATGGTTGTCTGCCGTTAACCTTAAGCTGTCATGCCCGTCTCGGTAGCTAGGGCCAAAATACATAGGACCATTTGAGATCAAAAGGATGATAAATCCGGTGGCTTTCGTACTGCCATTACCGAACTCCTACTGGATCCACCTGGTCTTCCACGTGCCGCTTCTCAACCTAGCAGTCTCCAGTCCCTTCCCGGGAAGAGAAGGACTGCCACCACCACCAGTTTCGGTGGAGGGCGAAGCGGAATTCGAGGTGGAAGCCATCTTGGATTGCAGAACAAGAGGCAGACAAATCCAGTATTTGATAAAATGGAATACACCCCAGAAGAAAATTCTTGAGAACCCTCCAGCAATGTACATGCCCCCAGATTACTACAGGACTTCAAGAGAAGACATCTGGAAAAAATGGTCCATCTGGGCATCTGGAGGCTGCCCCTTGGGGGGGGCGCTGTCAAGGAAATGGTCGTAGAGATGGTGATCCTGCCAGCAATTGTGCGAATCTGAGATCGCATGCCGGAAATCGGCGCGCACGCATGCACGGTAGCGCGAATCTGCGTTTGCATCAGCGCCCACGCACAACGTGACAGGAGGGAACTTCACCTGGGCTATAAAAGGACTGTGGCTGCCTGACACAAGTGCTGGATTATCATCAGCTCTCCTGCGTTCCTGAACCCTGTATCCGTGCTTGATTCCTGTTGTGACCCGGCTTGTTCTGACCTGCTACCTACTCTCCTGGATTATCCCTCGGCTTGTACCTCTGACCATCCATCTGCCTATCTACTTGTGTTTGACCCTCGGCTTGCTGTAAGGACTTTGCTTCTGCCTGATTCCCTGTGCATGACCCTGGCTTGCCTTACAGACTTTGCTCCTGCTTGATCCACTGTGCATGACTCCGGCTTACCACTTGGACTCTGTCTCTGCCTGGACCACTGTGTTTGACCCTCAGTCTGCTCAGCGGTCTCTGCCTTGCCTGGGTGTTGGAACTGGGCCTTCAGCTTATACCCAAGGAGTTGTTGCCTCTACCTGTTGGTCCTCAAACATCTGTTGGGGTGACCCTACGGACTTTGAATGACCTGCTGCACCTTCCTGCTGTGGTGACCCTCAGCCGAGCCTTTACTACTGCTGTCATACACCAGTGCTTCCGGAGTTCTTGTACATCTGTTCCTGGTCACAGTCATCGCCGCCTGCACCTGCCTGACTTTCCGGTTCCCGTTGGTGACCTGTGCTTCTTTGTGCGACATACCCTCTGTCTCGCCCTCAGGGGATAACACACTTCGCCGCAAAGGGAGACCCTCTCTGCACTTGGCTTCAGATCAGTTATGTCACACTCGCACTACACTGACACTACACTAACACTGCACTCACACTAACTAACTTGCTGAGCCCTGCTCTATCTCCAACTTCGCACTGCAAAAGGTTCCATGGGAAGGAACCCTTTGTAGTGTGGGGTGGAACTATGAGCACTGAGCCATGATTGGGCAAAGTCATCATGACTTTGTCCAATCAGGGCTCTCACAGTGCTATGTGCCCTGATTGGGCCAAGCCTTGCAACTGACCAGCGGTCAGGTGCAAGGAACTGAAGAGGGTCCAGAGAAGGGCAACAAAACTAATAAAGGGAATCGGATGATCTCAACTATCGGGAAAGACTACGAGCAATGAACTTATTCTCTCTGGAGAAGAGACGCTTGAGAGGGGATATGATTTACATTTACAAATATAATACTGGTGACCCCACTATAGGATAGAAGCTTTTCCGTGAAAGGGAATTTAAAAAGACACGCGGCCATTCACTAAAATTAGAAGAAAAGCGATTTAACCTTAAACTGGTTAGAGGGTTCTTTCTTTACTGTAAGAGTGGTAAGAATGTGTAATTCTCTTCGACAAGCAGTGGTTTCAGCCGGGAGCATTGATAATTTCAAAAAATGATTAGATGGGCACCTTAACGACCACAACATACAGGGGTATATAATGTACTATTAACATATAAGCACACACACAGGTTGGACTGGATGGACTTGTGTCTTTTTTCAACCTCACCAACTATGTAACTATGTAGGGCTGTTACAGAGCACTGTGCGGTGTTCGCGGCTGAACTGATGCTCGGTCTGGACAGTTCGCCCATCTCTTTTTACTAATAACTTGTCAAACAGGAATGCATATTAGTCATAGATCAGGCTTAAATGCTTTGACAATATCACTTGGGTAAGACATTTTATGGCACACCACAGATTCTTTATGGGTTTACTGTAAGTACCCTGAAGCCCCAAGCATGACAGAATTAAAAGGTTTACGATTTTACGATGTCTGTTAAAGTTAGGCTGAAATGTGTATTTCCTAATGACTCCAGCTAAGGTATTAACGTCAGCAGATTAGTGAGAGGATATTACTAAACTTAGAGTGAGACTGATTGGGTTAAGACACTGCTAATCCCATCACAGTGCTGATAAGGGTGTTTGGAATGCAGCTAATTATTGTTGATTGTTTACACTAATGTCCATGTCCTGACAGGAGTGAAGGTCAATGCTGATCGGTCTCATATTCTGAGAATATGAGTGCAGCCACAGCAACCTTACTCCTCCTCTTCATGCTCCTCCTGCACCTGCAGATGCCTTATATAGACTGTGTCTGGATATAGCAGGCCCTGAGACACCAGGAGGTCCTCTTCTTCCACCTGCTGTTGTGCCTCCAGTGCCCGGTTTAAAATGCCACCCAGTGTCTGCTCCACCAGGAACACCACAAGAGTGATGGGACTGATGCCCATAGGCTCTCAGCTCACCGTTCTGACCGCAATTAGACAAGTTGGAAAAATCTTCTAGAGTGTAAGCTCTAATAAACAGGGCCTCTGATTCCTCCTGTATTGAATTGTATTGTAACTGTACTGTCTGCCCTCATATTGTAAAGCTCTGTGCAATCTTTTGGCGCTCTGTAAATCCTGTATAGTAATTAGACAGTGTCCCTCTAGGACTGGACACAAATTAACCTGGATTTGACCACACACCTCAGATTTTAGGGCTTGTTTTGACCCTTACTACTGCAACCTTCTAGATAGAAAATCTCAGTCCTTAAATGACAGTGAGCTGTGGCTTTAAACTGTGGTCTACAGACCCTTCACCAGGAGAGGACCCTCCTACCTGCACCTACACCTCAAATGAACTTTATGTACTGGACTCCAAATTGAAACTGGCCTGCAAGATTGTGACAACTTTGTCAGATATATTGGATACTTTCCAACAGTTCTATGAGACACTTTATGCCTCGGATTTGGCTGCTGACTTTCAGCCAAGTGATATGCAAGATCTTTTGGATCCATTGGCACTGGGTTGGCTCTCGGATAAGGAGAGGGAGGCATTGGTACAGCCTTTTACAGCTTTAGAGGTTCTCAATGCAATTCAATCCTTTCCTTTGGGAAGGGCACCAGGCCCTGATGGGCTTCCAATTGAGTTTTACAAGGCTCACAGTGAACTTTTGGCACCACTTGTAACATAAATGTAAGCACAAGAATAGTTTGCCTTAGCGAGATGTGATGTGATCTGTAGAAGTAGTAGAATCATGGATGTAGTTTAATTCTGTGTTATTAAAAATATAGTATTCAATGTCAGCCATGCACATATGTTCTTTCATTAGCATCTGAAAAGAATAGAGCTAGCTCCAGGGATCGAGCTGACACCTAGGTGGCAATAAAAAGTTCCCCAGCCGGGTAAACATAAATTGTCACCTTCTTGAAGTTTCAAACAGAAGTCGTATGCTTCTTGGCTGCAAGGACCCGCAGGGGGCCTTTGCAAGGCTCCATAAGTCTACAAACTTGTTTGGAGGGTGGGACTGGCGTGTGAGGAGCACCCTAAGACAGCAGTTTCCCCTTACAAATTTTATAATATATAAAAAGGTGGTATATGTTGATCAATAGTTAAAAACAATAAGACATTAATTGTAGAAGTTAATTGAAGCAATATTTAGAATGAATTAGAAGAGTCAAAATGGCTGTGCCTGCTGGCCACCCCTTGATTGGGTGGATTAATATGTGATTAACCAATAAGACCAAACAAAATTCATAATCGTTATTAAGTTCATAAATGGTTGGTTCATTGCATGACAGTAATTAATTCCCCCAAAGTGCTCGGTGCCTGGGAATATTCCTTTGCAGTCCTAACATAAAGTTCCTGGTGTGCGTCACTCGTGCTCCCCTCAAGGTCCCCTCCTTACCAAAGAGCGCCACCCCTACAGGGGTAAAGCGCCTAGCAGTATCTCTGGTGCTGGTGTTGGTCCTGGTCCTGCAGTGATTCCAAAGGGTGCCACCCCTACGGGGGTAAGGACGCCTGCTAATGACCCCGGTCCTGTTGTTGTTCCTGGTGCTCGATTGAATCTGTGAGTACAATTAGAAGATGCCTATGTGAAGCCAAGCTATCGGCAAGAAGCCCCCGCAAAGTCCCACAGAACAAATTGGCTTCCAAATTAATGGAGTAGCCAAAAAACGCCTGCAGGGACGTATAGACTCCCTAATGAGATCAGGTGTAACTCCAATATAGTCCTCAGTGTCGCATGCTACATCCTAAGCGCAATACACACTCTATACTTTAGCAGTTTCCCCTAATGCACCGATTTGACTCAATCCCAACTTGTCACACATATATAAGATATTGGACCCTTATGCATGGACTAAGTATGTTCCTACACATTCTTTTTTTAAGTATCGGCAACTCTACCACACCTTTGCTGCACAATTTCCACGGTTCTCTTGCATGGTGGTCCAATCGGGGCTAGAACAAGCACTACAAACAGAATGTGAGGAGAAATCAGCTTCTCATCTCTATTTATATCTAATAGATATATATTTGCAGCCATTAGAAAAGCTTAGGGCCTGCTGGCAGTATGATGTTCCCACATTGGATAATGATGATTGGGATGACGTCTGGGATTTCCCTTTTAAATCTTTGGTCTCTATACGCGACTGTCTTGTGCAATTCAAAACAGTACACAGAGCATATTTCACTCCTCGTAGGTTGTATAGGATTTATGCAGATATATCATCGAACTGCTGGTGGTGTGGTACCTCACTGGGAGATTTTTCGTATATTTTTTGGTATTGTCCAAGGATTAGGAAATATTGGGAGGAGGTTTTAGCTGCCTGTTTGGGTTAGAAGAACATTGATTGGGATATTTCTGTTTTATGCCAAGAAAAATATTGCCATGCAGTGGAAGAAACCCTCACCCCCGTCTTTGACCCAGTGGAAACGGCTGGTAAATAGTTGTCTCCCTATGTATAAAGATACCTATATGAATAGGGGTTGTCCCTTGAAATATGACAAGGTGTGGCGAACATGGTTGTCAGTATCTTTAACGGCCTGAGCTATATAGTGAGTAATAACCCATTGCCCCCCCCTTTTTTTTTTCTTATCTCTGCTAAAACGATGCCCTAGGTCAGGGGTAGGGAACCTGCGGCTCTCCAGCTGTTGTAGAACTACATTTCCCATCATGCTTCTGGGACTAATTGTATCCATCAGCCTTGCAATGCCTCATGGGAAATGTAGTTCTACAACAGCTGCAGAGCCACAGGTTCCCTACCCCTGCCCTAGGTGAATGTAAGATGTATAAGTGGCTATGATCTGTGATACAGTTTATGGTTGCTAGAGGACACTATGTGATATTATAAGCAGCACCCTTTTTTTCTGCTGTTTTGTTGGTAAATGTGTTCCAATAATGCAATAAAAAGATTTAAAAAGAAACTGGCCTGCAATAACTTGGCAAACACTATAGCGCTGGTCCCCTCATAGACCAGTACAGCTTCATGAACATCCACCAGCAAGCTATTCTTTACACTATACGTCTGCTATGTTGACACAGGTAACAACTGGACCCTAGGGAGTTTATTTCTCGTTTTAATTCCTGGGGTCGGGTGGGTCAGTTTCCCAAACTCTACCTCCTGCATTTGGAGAAAAAGCTAGGATGAAACTCTTAGGGCTCATTTACATCAGCCCTAGGAGGTTTATTCCCATATGTGTATATCTAACTGCTATGTAGGTGACTCATTTTATGCTTGGGAAGACCCAGTGACAGCTGGAGTGTTTGGTATGCACTTGCCTCATGGAGCCTAGCAACTACCTGCACCTGACCATTGCAACCTGGACATTCAACTCTGAAAGCAGTGAATTTGAATGCTTTGACATGCTTGAATCACTGATAAAAAGGAAAAAGGAAACCATCAATAGGTGGCAGGGGCCTAATCGAGTACCAAATGAACTACATAGATATTCATAAAATATATATTCTTTATTCAGAAAGTGCTAACATCATGTCCATCAGGCCATCTGATTTGATCCATATTGCATATCTAAACACAATGTGTACAGAACATATAACAATGGTGTTCACAATTGAGCCACAAGCCCAACGGGTTTCGAGACTTGCTCTTCCTCAGGGGCTATTTCTTGGACCTCGGACATTACACCAAAGTCATATAATCACCAGTGCATTGTGTAAGAGGCTAAAACCACATGGTATGTGCACAGAGAAACCCAGTTCAGTAGGCAGGGAAACAGGAGAGCCTGGCAGCTACAGGGATCCCACAGGAGCACTGCATGGATACAGAAAAACAAACTGTTATTTAAAAGAAACCAGATCTGCAACAACAACCAGCGGACAACAGGAGGCGAACAAGGGGGCCATGCATGTGCCCTGAAGTCCCCCGCCTGCCTACTGAACTGTATGTATGAATAAAGAATATATATTTTATGTATATATGTGTGATTCATATGGCACTCTATTAAGCCCCAGCCACTTGCACAACCAATGGATGGTTTCCTTTTTGTTTGCAAGTCTTTGACTTGGGTTGGGTACAGAAGCAATCTCCAACTGCATCTGTGTCTTACAGTCCTTAAATCTCTGATATTTTTATCAAAGGCTTTTTTCTTTTCCAAGCCCTCGGTAGAGACCACTGGTGGAGTGTTTGAAGGAGAGTCCTTGGAAAGGTCAGGTGCAAGACTTTGGCCAGTGGCAGTTGTTTGTAATGCATTATAGGATGTTCAACAAAGCAAGAAAGTCCCTAAAGTTAAAATTCTATCCAAACATCCTAACATCCAAATGTCGATACAAATTTAGGTTCAAACCCAACTCTCAGCTCATTCCTACTTACAGTCAGGGTGTTGGGGATTGGGTTTCCTTTTTGCTAATATGCAGAGGGATATATTTTTTCTTTGATATAAAAAGCCCCTCTGTTTCCTTTCTTTACCTTCAAACCATGTATTCCATTATATCCTTATTAAAACATTCACATTATTTGGTGTCTGAAAATATCACATACAAGAGAAAGTAGCAAAATGAATTTAACATGTCCTCTTTCCTATTCTTCCTCCTATCATTCTCACCCTGCGTTAGCTTTCCAGTGATATCTCAGCTGAGTTATTCTTAGATGAATTCCATGGCTAATGGTGCTAATCAATATTCTGCGACTAGTTTAAAGACCCTATATTTCTCCTTTTTATTACCTTTTAAGCAGACTTCCCTACAAATCTTACTAAACAGATGATGTTATGCTCACTGGACCCTGATGCATGCACAACTCCCTTCTTGTTCATTATAGCAGCTTGCCAACATCCAAAGAGCACTCATAACTGTTTTATATACCACATGAATGGTTGAAAATAAAACAACCTATATTTTGAACTACGTATCTATTAGCCTATGTTGTGATTTCACTGATAATTGACAACACAGTAGTATTACCTATTAAGATACTGCATGCACAGTTATATAGTTTGCTTCCTGGCTTAAAAACTAACACCATCTCATGTACAGTCAGGATGGCTGCTGTAGTTTATTATGTATGAATTACTGGTCACTACAGCAACCACAGTTTCAGTTCTTGTGTATCCAACATTTGGAACAATGTTAGTGTGTATGGGTACCTACCTACACTGGAGAGACAGCGCCTATGATACTTGAATACCTCTATATTTAAGGTGAGGCTATGAATATTTAAGCATTTACATATTCTTAGCAAGTGATATATGAGTCTCGGAACAAGCTGCCATTTACCTCTGTAGCTGCAGGTACTATGGAGCAATTCATTTATCAAATCCAATTGAACCCATGCTATTTATTATTGTAATTCAGGTAGACTGTATATACCAGGGGTCCTCAAACTATGGCCCTCGAGTTGTTCAGGAACTACAATTCCCATCATGCCTAGTCATGTCTGTGAATGTCAGAGTTTTACAATGCCTCATGGGATGTGTAGTTCCGCAACAGCTGGAGGGCCGTAGTTTGAGGATGCCTGGTATATACAGTAACATGGGTCTCTTAGTATTTTAAGTGCTGCAGCAAGGATTAAAATATTCTGAAGTAGGAGCAGTCACAGACTGACACTCCTGCAGCCTAGCACTCCCCCCTAAACTCTGCTGTAATCAACAGTGCTCTCACGCCCTGCTCCTTCCAAGGTGACACCTGGTATTGCGTACTAAGTATGTCCTACTCCTTTTTTCACAGTATCTCATGCCCACTCCTAACCACAACAGAAAATGTAACCCATATTTATATATGTATTAGGAGAAGCCCATTATAAGAGAAATAGACTGTCTGTAAAATTTGCCTGGCTTTCATGTTAGTCCTATGACTTCAATACCTTGAGGCACAGACCCAGAACAAGTTTGCAGAACAAGTACTGATTTACAGTATGTCTGACTTCAGCTGCAGCATACTTGTTCCTAGACAATGACTCATAAATTACTTTAGTCAGAAACAGATGGGTGACTAAAAAAGAGGTAAACAAATAGGTATTTCTTTCAAAACAACCTTCCTTTAAAAGGCAGCTTTAGCTATGATGTGTTTTATAAACGAAAGTCTTTATTGCCCCCCTGCTTTATTGCCAATGTTATAATTTTCTAACCTCATTCAAACAGTGTAGAAAGCCTGGCCACAAGTTAAGAGGCCCAGCTACTTGATTGACTAGGTCACTAACATGAAGCGACAAACTGATGTAGATGCATGCGGGCTCATTCACAATGTCAGGTTAACATTTTCCAAGGGTATGAGAGGCTCTGTGTATCTTTAGTGAAGGGTAACTGTCAGAGACACGGCATTTAACTGCTGGATGTTTACACTGGATTTTTGATTATGTCGCTTATATGACCTCACCTGATGCTGGTCTGCACAAAAGGTTTTCATGATTGTATTTATCATAAGCAATGTTCAGATTGTCATTTTTATCTTATAATAACTTGTATATTTCCTGTCCATTATGTACCCTCACTGTTTACATACTATGTGCACTAAAGCAGAGCTCTGCGCTAACATCCAAATGGAGAGATAAAATGCATGAATGGGGCAGTTTTACAGTGAAAACTCTATATAATTGAGTTTTGTCATTCAGACCCCTGCTGAACTGCATAGCCAGGTAAGTAACCTCACTTTTCTCTATCAAAACTGAACCAAGAATTAATGGCACCACTATGCGTCTGAAAAAGGGTTGCACAATTTTGTGCTATGCGGGAAAGCATGCAATTTTTGTCTGTACAGTTGACTGCCAGAGGGGGATACAAAATGTAGGCCTTTACACTGCTTGTATTAAAAAAAAAATATATATATATATAGGAAAATTCCAAAGACGGGATCGTTGCGATCGTTGCACTTGAAGATATTTATTTCTCAGAAGTCCACAAACAGACTATTAAAATACATTACAAGATATACTTGCATGCCAGATCACATTGAAAATGTGTGTGTCATTTCAGATAGCGAGCTTTCGGGCTAAGTATTGAACGCCCTTCCTCAGGCTAAGCTTCTTCTGAATGACACACTACTAACACAAGATATATACATGTGTATTGCATCAAGATAACCATCAATCAATCTAATTACAAACAATTGAGAACCGCTGTTACTTCATTTGTTACATTCCATCTTAACATGTTCTCTTTTAGATCATTATACAAAAGCAAAGGAAGGAAAGTATACTGGATGTGTACATTTTCTATTCTGGGGAGTACTTCAAACTTCATCTCAAAACCTAGAAAGATATTAACAAACTGTAAAAAAAATAGATAACAAAAAATAAAAATAGAAAAAATAAAAATAGAAAATAAAAAATGGCGATAAATATATTACAATCAAATTAAATCAATCCATGAGTGACTGCTATTCCATATGCAATTCATGTAAGGTCAGACAACCAAATGTTCCAATATTTATAATATTTACAAAAATAAATGTAAATCAAAGTCAGAATTTAACCCACCAGATGCAATAACCCCTAAACGGTCAATCCACTCCACCTCAAGTCTTCTCAACCTCAATTCCCGATCTCCCCCTCTCCTGTTTTTTTTAACCTCATCAATGACCATGAATCTAAGTTGAGACACGGTATGGCCCTTTTCCACAAAGTGTCTTGCCAACGGTAACTGAGTCAGTTTATCCCTGATTGAATATTTATGTCGGGCAATACGATCTTTTACTTTCTGGGTTGTCTCACCCACATAGAGGAAACCACACAGAGACTTAATAATATACACAACATATGAGGACTGACAGGTAAAATATCCCCTAATTTTTACATTTGTACCTCTATGTAGGTGAGAGAACCCAGATCCCTTAATCATAGAATTATATTGGATGCAGTTCAAACAGGGATAAGAGCCCATTTTTGGAGGTCCTAAAAATGTTAACTTAGGCTGAGATGGCTGATATGAATCAGCTCTAACCAATCGGTCCCGAATCGTTTTGCCTTTCCGATAAGATTGTAAAGGTAGAGTTTGAAATTCCAACACAGTGGGAAAATGTTCCCTCAAAATGGGCCAATGTTTTTTTTAAATATTATACACCCTAGGGGAATAAGGGTGATACTGTGAGACGAAGGGGACTCTAGGGGACACGATTCTATGAGCACTGTGATTTAAAACACTTTTTTCTTTCTCAATCACACTCACTGGATATCCACGTTGTCTTAATTTCTGTTCCATCTCATTCAACCTGATAACTCTCTTAGATGGATCCTTAACAATCCTCTTTACTCTAGCAAATTGACTCTTTGGGATGGACCTAAAAACATTGGGTGGATGAAAGCTTTTGAAATGGAGTAATTGGTTCCAATCGGTCGGTTTGACATATAAATCGCTGACAATTTAATTATCCTGCAGTATAAGGCAAGTGTCCAAAAAAGGTATTCGGTCACTGCTATATACCATATTAAATTTCAGAGTGGGGAGTAAACGGTTAATATATTCATGAAACAAAGTTAGGGTTTTAATATCGCCCCCCCCAAATCGCAAACATGTCATCAATGAATCTAAACCAACACTGGCAGTTCTGTTGAAATAAATTGGTGTTAAAAATAAGTGAATTCTCAATCATATCCATAAATGCATTTGCGTATGGGGGGGTGGGGCAACATTTGAACCCATAGCTGATCCCCTACACTGCAAAAAGAAGGTGTCATTGAAAAGAAAGAAATTTTCCTGCAGAACAATCTGGAGTAACTTCAGAAGAAATGTAATCTGTGTATCTGAAAACTTTTTTTGTATATATATATATATCAATTAGAAGATGGTGAGCAGCACTTCGGTAATCTTCCGGTGCTAGCAATCAAGCCTTACCCCAAGGCTGTATATAGAAACAAAAAGGTCCAGGATTGCTGCACACAAATACTTTTAATGAATCAAAGTATCCAAAGTACAATCATCATTCGAAAAGTTCTCAAAGAAGTGATGAAACAATCATGCGAGGATCATGAAAAGTCCATTTTCATGATTTCCAGCAAAATTGCTCCATATTACCGACGGTTTTGGGCTGTTGTCCTCCTCTCATGCCCTTTTTCAAGGTATGGAACAATGTTCATTTTGAGATCACATTCTACTAGTACTATTTATTCACAATCAGTGGGGAATCAATTAAGACAATTAATTCAATAATCCTTCACACTTGATGTTAATTCCTCTTTCCAACGTCTATACACAAAGCAATCCTATCGGTCTAGTTCCAATTCACAGTCACATATTTTCTATATCTGTTATCAAATTGGTATCTTCTATGTATCTATATTACAAAATCAAATTAATAAATAAATAAATAAAAAAATCTATATATATGTAAAAGAATATATATAAAAATAAAAATAAAAAAATAAAAAATGAAAAATCTAAACACATAGAACACAACCATGTTAATATTCATCAAAGACCACCTCACGTTAATTAAGCGCAGAAACCTTTTATAGGAAAAAGATGCAGATCAAAGTCCCTATTTAACACCTTAGGGAAATAGGGTGTCCAAACGGTTAATCCAAAAAACCTCTCTCTTCCTAAGTTTAATTTCCCTATTTCCTCCCCTTCTATTACCATTAATCGTAACTGGGCTACCGTGTGTCCCATGTCCACAAAATGTTTAACCAAAGGCAGTTTTGTTAACTTGTCCCGAATCGCATACCTATGTCTCGCTATCCTATCTTTTACTTTTTGAGTGGTCTCACCTATATAGATATATAGAGGAGACCACATGGGCACTTAATAAGGTATACCACAAATGACGACTGGCATGTGTGGTATCCCTTAATCTCAAGTCTCACCACTATGTGGATGATTAAATGTTTTACCCTTAATCATACTAGTAATAACAATTAATTAATCAATCCTGGTAATAACAGGTTGAGACATGAAGGAAACAAATCAGGTGACCAGCATTACAGACAGTTGAGGGGGGCTTCTATGGGCTCTAATGTCGCCCCCCCATATGTGAACGCTTTTATGAATATGGTGGAGGAGTCCTTACTTTATATTAATATTTTGTTTAAAGAGCATTGCCAATGTTGGTGGCGTTTTATTGATGACGTGTTCCCAATATGGGGGGGGGGCGACATGGAAACCCTACTTTTGTTTCATTCATGTCTCAACCTGTTATTACCAGGATTGGAATTTAACATTAACTTTAGTGAGGAAAGTTTACCCTTTCTGGATGTTAAAGTGATGCTGGAAGCAGGCAGGTTAGAGAGTGATTTATATGTTAAACCTATGGATCATAACCAATTATTGCATCAAAGAAGCTTTCAGCCACCAGGTGTATTCAAATCGGTACCGAAGAGCCAATTTGCACGTATTAGACGCATTGTGAGTGACCCTATAGTTAAAGAGAATCGCTTGGATGAGATAGAGAGGAAATTAGAAAAAAGAGGTTACAGGGGAGATGAATTAAACAGGATAAGGAACGAATCAGAGAGAACAAAAAGGTATAGGAGAGAGGGGAGATTACCATTTGTAACACAATTTCATCCATACTCGAGGAGGATTTTTAATATTATTAAAAAAAATTGGACAATTCTGAGGAATAACTATCCACTCATTGAGGAATTTGAGTATGTCCCATTTCCTGCCTATCGTAAGGGTCACACGATCTACTCTCGGGTGGTTAGAACAGATGTTGGGAAAGTTAAAAAAGTGAATATTGGTAGGACATTTCTTGGTACCCCTAATTATGGTTCTTACCCTTGTCTTAACTGCATTCAATGCAGCAGTAAGATTAAGGATAAAACATTGAATCATCCACATAGTGGTGAGACTTTGGAGATTAAGGGATACCACACATGCCAGTCGTCATTTGTGGTATACCTTATTAAGTGTCCATGTGGTCTCCTCTATATAGGTGAGACCACTCAAAAAGTAAAAGATAGGATAGCGAGACATAAGTATGCGATTCGGGACATGTTAACAAAACTACCTTTGGTTAAACATTTTGTGGACATGGGACACACGGTAGCCCAGTTACGATTCATGGTAATAGAATCAGTAACACATGATAGAAGGGGAGGAAATAGGGAAATTAAACTTAGAAAGATAGAGGTTTTTTGGATTAACCGTTTGGACACCCTATTTCCTAAGGGGTTAAATAGGGATCTGCATCTTTTCCTATAAAAGGTTTCTGTGCTTAATTAACGTGAGGTGGTCTTTGATGAATATTAACATGGTTGTGTTCTATGTGGGTGTTTAGATTTTTAATTTTTATTTTTATATATATTCTTTTATTTATATATATATATGTATATATATATATATATATATATATATATATATAGATTTTTTTATTATTATTTATTAATTTTGGTTTTGGAATATAGATACATAGACGATACCAATGTTTGTTCGTATATTTGATAACAGATAAAGAAAATATGTGACTTTGAACCAGACCGATAGGATCGCTTTGTGTATAGACGTTGGAAAGAGGAATTAACATCAAGTGTGAAGGATTATTGAATTAATTGTCTTAATTGATTCCCCACTGATTGTGAATAAATAGTACTAGTAGAATGTGATCTCAAAATGAACATTGTTCCATACCTTGAAAAAGGGCGTAAGAGGAGGACAACAGCCCAAAACCATTGGTAATATGGAGCAATTTTGCTATGGACTTTTCATGATTCTCGCATGATTGTTTTATCACTACTTTGAGAACTTTTCAAATGATGTTTGTACTTTGGATACTTTGATTTATTAAAAGAATTTGTATGCAGCAATCCTGGACCTTTTTGTTTATATATATATATATATATATATATATATATATAGTGACGTTATGTGAGGCGCCACAATGGACGGGCGATGCTCGTCGCCTCACATGCGATCATTTTGAGGCGACTAGCGAGAGTCCGACCCCGATTTTGCCAGTCCCCGTGGTAGGGTTGGTTCTGGCCCGGACTTTCTGGTCCACTCAAACCCCTCTCCACCTGCATTTAATGACCAGGAAGAGGGCAGAGGAGAGCTCTATCCTGGATCTCATATTGTTTAGTTTAGCGCCGGACAGCGATGTTTTGTTTTCTGGTTCTTTTTATGTGTTTGATTTTGCAAACCTGCCATAATAAACCTGGCAGGCTGCCATATTTTAAAGAAAATGACCTCCATACTGAATCTTTTTTCCTCTGAAAAGTGATCCCCATTAACTAATCTCCCACACATAGTGGAGTTCAGAAACCTTCAAAGACGGAGGAAATGTTGAAGGCCCTGCTGCAAGCTAATGCAGCCCAGCGGGAAACCTACCGACAGGTAGCAGGGGCCACTGCAGCTCAGCAAGAGGAGAGTCGCCAGGCCGTTGCAACTCAGCGAGAGGAGAGTTGCCAGGCCACTGCAGCACAACACGCAGCTCTGCAGGAAACCAACCTCCGGGTCGCAGAGACCACTGCAGCTCAACGAGAGGAGAGTCACCAGGCTATCGCAGCACAACAAGTGGCTCAACAGGAGATGAACAGACAGTTTACAGAGGCCCTGCTGAAGTTAAAAAAGGGGCCCACACCTCCCATAACAGCGGAACCAAAGTTGGTATGTGCTTCTTACCACATGCAGAAGATGACACCTGCGGATGACGTGGAGGCATACCTCACGACCTTTGAAAGAGTCGCTCTTCGTGAAGGATGGCCAAAAGAACAGTGGGCAGGACTGCTAGCACCTTTCTTGACCGGCGAACCCCAAAAAGCCTATTTCAATCTGGAAATAGATAAGGCCCAGGACTCTAAAAGCAGAGATACTCGCACGCATGGAGGTCACCATGGCAGTCCGGCCCAACGTGTGCATCAGTGGTCCTACTGCACCGACGAGCCACCCCATTCGCAGCTGTTTGACCTAGTTCACCTTACCAGGAAATGGCTGCAGCCAGGGACTTTGCCAGGTCCCCAGATTGGGGAATGCATGGTCATGGACCACTATCTATGGGCGCTCCCTGCTGCTTTGAGGAAATGGGCCAGCCATGGGGATCCCAAAATTGCAAGCCAACTGGTGGACCTCGTCAAAAGAAACACGGCTGCTGTGGACTTGTTGCGCCCATCTGCACTTCACTCCAATGTGTCTAGAGGGGAAAGATTGCCCTGCGGACCTGGTAAGACTGTTTCAGGGTTCAGGGGCTTGGGGAAATTTGATAAAACTGATACGGCTAAAGAGACTGGGGGTTCTAGACCTGGAGACTGGCCAAAGAAGCCAGGAAGGTATTGGGGACCCTTAAGAGGACTGGGTATAGAACACATACAGTGCTACCGATGCCATGCATTGAGCCATATTGCTGTCAATTGCCACCTGAATGATGAACCCATGCAATGTGATTATACTTATGTGAATAGAAGCCTTTCTCTTTTTGCACAGGTTGCATATACAGCATCATGTTCAAGTCGCATGGAGAAGCAAATGTGTGTGCTTTTTGTTGATGGGAGACCAGTCACTGCACTGCTTGACTCTGGTAGTGTGGTAACATTGGTAAAAAGCAATTGTATAAACCCTGCAAGGTTACACCCTATCACTGTCAGACTCATTTGCATCCATGGGGACACTCGTGACTACCAGACAGCGGTGGTTGAGATTGACATCCCTTGCGGAAATGTGACTCATTCAGTGGGGGTGGTACCTTCACTACTTTATGACGCCCTAGTGGGAAGGGATTTTCTCCATTTTTGGAGGTTATGGGAAGGCACAGGGAGTCTGGAGGATAGAGCTCCCCCTGCTGCAGAAGCACGGGACCTCTCACCAGACCCGTTTTTGCCAAATGGAAGGGGAGACTGGTGGCAGGACTGAGGAGGGAGTAGACCCTCTTCCTTTTCCTGTACTCGCTAGGGAGCCTGAGGAGCTGGAAGATAGCTCACAGTGGGGGGGTTAATGACCCAGACAATGTCTCTGACCCTGATGGTGAGCGTGAACCGAATGTAGTACATGACTTCTGTACAGAACAACTACGGGATGTCACTCTCCTTACAGCCAGAGAAATTGTGAAGGTAATGGATGGGGAACCTGTGGACCCTAATTGGGGGGTGTCTTTTCCCTACATAGCGCTTAAAAAGAATTTGTTGGATCAGGTGGTGAAACATGGGGAGGACGAAGTGGAACAGCTAGTGGTTCCCAAACCCTTCTGTAGCATGGTGCTAGATCTGGGCCATGTGCATGTAATAAGGGGACATCTGGGTATGGGAGAGAATAACCCAGAGATTCTTCTGGCCTGGGTTGTATGCAGAAATCAAAGAATACTGTGGATCATGCCCTGAGTGTCAATTGACAGCCCCGTCACTCCATTTTCGCAGTCCCCCTTGTCCTACTTCCCATAATTGAAGTGCCATTTAGGCGAATTGGCATGGATCTCGTGGGACCAGTTGTGAAATCTGCCCGGGGACACAAGCACATCCTGGTCTATGCAACCCGCTATGCTGAGACCATACCCTTGTGGAATACTTTCGCTAAGACTATGACCAAGGAACTGGTCCAGGTGTTTAGTCAGATGGGAAAAGAAAGAAAACTTGACGGATCAGGGTACCCCATTCATGTTCAGAGTGACCGGAGAATTGTGCAAGTTCTACAAAATCTCCCATCTCCGCACCTCTGTTTACCACCCCCAAACTGACGGTCTGGTGAAAAGGTTTAACAAGACCTTCAAGAGTATGCTAAAAAAGGTGGCGGATAAAAATGGGTGAAATTGGGATTTTTGCCATACAAGAGGCTCCGCAGGCATCTATGGGGTATTCCCCCTTTGAACTCTTGTATGGTAGACATCCCAGGGGGTTGCTAGATGTTGCAAAAGAGACGTGGGAAGGAGAGTCCACCCCATATAGAAGAGTCATAGAGCACGTTTCCTTGATGCAGGATCGAATTGCAGCTGTCCTGCCCCTTGACGAGAGCATATGGAGCAAGCCCAGAGAAGGGTTTACAATTGGGGTGCCAAAACCCAAACTTTAAGGAAAGCGTATGAGAAGTAAACTACAAAGTTTACCAGACTGGGAAAAGGAAACTGGAACAGATTTTACCATGTTAATCTCCTAAAACCGTGGAAGGACAAAGAGAGTTTATTGGCGGTGCCCACTCTCCAAAAGGACTGGTTACCCCTGACCCTGGATGTCCCCATAACCAAGTCTTTGTCACTGAAGCAACAACATGACGTTAAGGAATTTATCAGTAAAAATAGAGACTTTTTCTTCTCTTCCTTAGCTGGACTGACCACTGTACTACAAAATGACATAATCACGGAACCAGGGGTCCGTGTAAATGTAAAACCCTACCGAACACACGAGGCTAGACGAGAGGTGGTGGCGAGAGAAATAAAAACCATGTTGGAGTTAGATGTGATAGAGGCGTCCCACAGCGCCTGGTCGAGCCCTATAGTACTGGTCCCAAAGCCCGATGGCATTATCCGGTTCTGTAACAATTTCAGGAAGCTGAATGAAGTGTCTAAGTTTGATGCATACCTGATGCCGTGGGTTGACGAACTTGTGGATAGGTTGGGAGTTACCCAGTACATAACAACCCTAGACCTAACTAAGGGATACTGGCAGATCCCCCTAACAAAGTCAGCAATGGAAAAAACAGCCTTCTCTACCCCCGAGGGGTCCTTCCAATACAAGCGAATGCCGTTTGGTCTGCACGGGGCCCCTGCATCCTTTCAGAGGATGATGGACAAAACATTGAGGCTGCATCGGCCCTATGCAGCGGCCTATCTGGATGATGTGGCCATCCACAGCCCAGATTGGGAATCACATCTGCCCCGGGTGCAGGCAGTGGAATTTGCTGAGGATAGCAAGTATAACAGCCAACTCGAAAAAGTGTGCCATAGGTTTAGAGGAGGCCAAATACCTTGGGTATGTGATTGGTCGACTCTGATTAAACCCCAGACCAATAAGATCAAGGCCATTCAGTGGCCCCAACCGGTGAACAAGAAACAAGTTTGTGCCTTCTTGGGGATTAAAGGGTATTACTGACACTTCTTCCCCAACGTTGCCACCATTGCCGTCCCTCTGATGGATCTGACGAAGGGTAGAGGATCAGGAATGGTTAAGTGGAATCCCGAAGCCAAGAAGGCCTTCCAGAAGTTGAAGCAAGCCCTTTGTGTACAGCCTGTGCTCGTGACCCCAGACTTTACAAGGGAGTTTGTGGTTCAAATCGACGCCTCTGAGGTGGGACTAGATGCTGTTCTGTCCCAGATCAGAGATGGTGTGGAGCACCCGGTCATCTACTTAAGCAGGAAGCTTAATAAGCATGAAAGGAATTATGCCATTGTGGAGAAGGAGTGCTTGTCTATCAAGTGGGCCTTAGAGGCCCTAAAATACTACCTGCTGGGTCATTCCGGCTAGTCACCGACCATGCCCCCTTAAGTGGATGTGTAACAACCAGGAGAAAAATAGCCGGTGACTAGGTGGTTCCTGGCACTACAGCCATTTAACTTCTCAGTGGAACATTGTGCTGGAAGGCTCCAAAATAACGCCGATGGTCTTTCCCAGGCCCACTGCATGGTCGGGACAGTTGCTCCGCCCCAGGGGCCTGAGCGGGGGGGGGGGGATATGTGACATTATGTGAGGTGCCATAATGGACGGGCGATACTTGTCGCCTCGCATGCATCATCATTTTGAGGCGACTAGCGAGAGTCCGATCTGGGTTTTGCCAGCCGCCGTGGTAGGGCTGGTTCCGGCCCGGACTTTCTGGTCCACTCAAACCCCTCTCCACCTGCATTTAATGACCATTTTATACGTTTTTTGATCTTGTAAACCTGTCATAATAAACCTGGCAAGCCGCCAGATTTTAAAGAAACTGACCTCCATGCTGAATCTTTTCCTCTGAAAAGTGATCCCCACGAGCGAATCTCCCTATATATATATATATATATATATATATATATATATATATATATATATATATATATATATATATACAGTATCTCACAAAAGTGAGTACACTCCTCGCATTTTTGTAAATATTTTGTTATATCTTCATGTGACAACACTGAAGAAATGACACTTTGCTACAATGTAAAGTAGTGCGTGCACAGCTTGTATAATAGTATAAATTTATTGTCCCTTCAAAATAACTCAACACACAGCCATTATTGTCTAAACTGCAGGCAACAAAAGTGAGTACACCCCTAACTGAAAATGTCCAAATTGCGCCCAATTAGCCATTTTCCCTCCCCGTTGTCATGTGACTCATTAGTGTTACAAGGTCTCAGGTGTGAATGTGGAACAGGTGTGTTAAATTTGGGGTTATCACTCTCACTCTCTCATACTGGTCACTGGAAGTTCAACATGGCACCTCGTGGCAAAGAACTCTCTGAGGATCTGAAAGAAACAATCGTTGCTCTACATAAACATGGCCTATGCTATAAGAAGATCACCAAGACCCTGAAAATGAGCTGCAGCATGGTGGCCAAGACCATACAGTTTCACTCAAAACAGGCCTCTCCATGGTCGACCAAAGAAGTTGAGTGCACATGCTCAGCATCATATCCAGAGGTTGCCTTTGGGAAATAGACGTATGAGTGTTGCCAGCATTGTTGCAGAGGTTGAAGTGGTGGAGGGTCAACCTGTCAATGCTCAGACCATACGCCCCACACTACATCAAATTGGTCTGTATAGCTGTCATCCCAGAAGGAAGCCTCTTCTAAAGATGATGCACAAGAAAGCCCGCAAACAGTTTGCTGAAGAAAAACAGACTAAGCACGTGGATTACAGGAACCATGTCCTGTGGTCTGAGACCAAGAAAAACTTTGGTTCAGATGGTGTCAAGCATGTGTGGCGGCAACCAGGTGAGGAGTACAAATACAAGTGTGTCTTGCTTGCCTACAGTCAAGTATGGTGGTGGCAGTGTCATAGTCTGGGGCTGCATGAGTGCTGCCGGCACTAGGGAGCTACAGTTCATTGAGGGAACCAACCAATGCCAACGTGTACTGTGACATACTGATCCCCTCCCTTCAGAAACTGGGCCGCTGGGCAGTATTCCAACATGATAATGACCCCAAACACACCTCCAAGATGACCAGTGCCTTGCTAAAGAAGCTAAGGGTAAAGGTGATGGACTGGCCAAGCATGTCTCCAGACCTCAACCCTATTGAGCATCTGTGGGGCATCCTCAAATGGAAGGTGGAGGAGCGCAGGGTCTCTAACATCCACCAGCTCGTAATGGAGGAGTGGAAGAGGACTCCACTGGCAACCTGTGAAGCTCTGATGAACTCCATGCCCAAGAGGGTTAAGGCAGTGCTGGAAAATAATGGTGGCCACCCAAAATATTGACACTTTGGGCCCTATTTGGATATTTTCACTTAGGGGTGTACTCACTTTTGTTGCCAGTGGTTTAGACATTAATGGCTGTGTGTTGAGTTATTTTGAGGGGACAGCAAATTTACACTGTTACACTAGTTGTACACTCACTACTTTACATTGTAGCAAAGTGTAATTTCTTCAGCGTTATCGCATGAAAAGGTATAATTAAATATTTACAAAAATGTGAGGGGTGTACTCACTTTTGTGAGATACTGTTTGTATATATATATATATATATATATATATATATATATATATATATATATATATATATATATATTATGTATTAATGAATACAAAGCTC
>BLSH010323971.1:146742-174088 GCA_018402905.1 Glandirana rugosa | reverse complement strand
CTGATTCCCGTATCTAGTCCTATATGACTAGGGTACCTCGATGATCTCGTCTCCTAGAGACGTAGATCTTTGTTTGGACAGGTCAAACAACAGTTTGGACCTCCAGGTGTAAGTTTCTAGGGGTGGACACTGGGTGGGAGTTTGTGAAACTTATTTTCTCAATCAGCTCATCCCCCACAGTTATTGCCCTTTTGTATCATTTAACCCTCCCTCCTAGATTGTAAGCTCTAATGAGCAGGGCCCTCTGATTCCTCCTGTATTGAATTGTATTTGTACTGTCTGCCCTAATATTGCAAAGCGCTGCGCAAACTGTCGGCGCTATATAAATCCTGTATAATAATAATAGTATGTCCACCACTAACATACCAGGCATGGTAATTGGCAGGTAGACTACCTCCGTTGACAGCACCTGGACTTGGGGAAATGGTCCCTACATTCAAAAGTGTTTGAGGGTGGGTCACAGGTGGGGATCTTTGAATGTGGACCTCCAGGTTTGACAACAAACTGGACAGGTTTGTTTCTAGATGCAGAGATCCTCTGCTCTAGTAGCTCCATGGGATCAGTATATCCTGATCTATGCCCTTAGTCCTCTGCAACTCCTTCCTTGTTTAGTCTGCAGGATCAAGATGGAGGGCATTTTGGTGTGATCTTCATAGATGACCTAAATAAGCTTCTGGCAGACACTCCATGGGCTCCTCCAGATTGACTGGATCTCCAGTTTCAAGGACCAGTTTACCACCCTGTTTCCTGGTTGCTGGTTTTAACTGTGGCTGTTGAAACTCAGGATTTGAGAGACAGGAGTCTCTCTGGGTCAGTATGTACAACACTTTTAAAAGCTAGGAAGTCTATCTCTAAGGTCTGCCATTGCACATAGAGCCTGGGTTTGAGAAGGGAGCGCGCATGCCCCCATGTGATATAGTACATGCTCCGAAACGCATTGCATTTTGGTCCCGAGTCCTGCCTGCGCCATGCTGCTCCTGGCTGTCCACCTACTTCTGGATTGACTTCAGATGTGATGTAGTGCCTCCTCCTCCACATGGGGACTTCTGTCACATTCCATCTGGTGGTACCAGCAGCTCCCGCGGCCTGCTCCAGCTGGCGTTTCGGAACCTACACCTATTGATGTGCTTGTTGTTTGCCTACCTATTGTAAGTAGCCCTGTTGTGGGGTCTTTTAAAATACAATGTCTTACTGCGCTTAGAGGCGCTTCTCTGCTTTTGTTTTTTTCTGTGTATATTCAGAGTCTGCTAAACTCCACCAAGAAGCCTGGCCTAGTGCCTTTGACATCATGGACTTATACCTTATAATTATATTGCTTGCATATTAGGTATTATGACCAAGCCTCTGCGCCTCTAACCTCCTTTTTATTGTTTGTAACATTGCACTCGAAAGCTTACTTTTGTTTGAAGCAAGCAAAGTATCACCTCAAGAAATGCTCAATGGAATGAATCCTAACATTTTTACAAACTGGTATTGATCAACTTGTGTCCTTTAAGTGTAACTCCACTTTAGTTGAGAAAAAACATTCCCCTCTGGGTGATCTATGTACATTGCACGGATTATAACAACCTTTGTTGCAGATTCCTACCTTTTGTTATTCTATAGAAATCCCCTTTTGTTCCTCTGTGCCTTTGTGCAGAGTAGATCTAATGGTAGTGGTTTCATAATTATCAAACAGGTGTGCAGCTGTAGAGCACTAATGAGGAAAGCTGCTGGCCCTGCACCCCTTTAGACATGTTCCTATTGGAAGTATCTCACCAAAAATGTTTTTTTTTGTTGCAGGGGATGCCTGAAATCTGACTTGTATCTTAGGCAGACTTCTGAGAAAATTGGTGAGCCAAGCACACAAGCAGCAAATTATGTTTCTGGGGAGTAGTCAGTACAGAACGCTTGCCATATTGCACTGCATTTATAGAAAATGACTGCGGCTGCAGATTGAAAAGGAAAGGTAATCTAAAGTATGAAAAAACTCAAGTGATTGTGGGTGTAATTGCCATCATCCCTTTTACATTAGTTTAAAGCATATCCAAGTGTAATTTTTAACGCAATAAAAACATATTTCTTAGTATAAAAGTATTTTATTGAACAATTGCTATCTTAAAATTGTAAAAAAGAGCATTGTATAATCTTTACATAAACTTGAATTCAATATGGAATATATCAAAAGTGCTTCACAGTAAATGGTTTACAAGAAGTGGTATCCCCCAACTACTTGCTGACATCCCATCCTGTTGGTGAGTGGATGGATGAATCCAGTAGAATAGGGGTATCCAATGCGTCAGTTCTCCGCCCATGATTACATTGATGGCCCAGAACTTCTGAAGCTTGATGGTCACCGAGAGGAGGAACCCCAGTTGATCCTGGTTAGGGAAATAAACAATAATTGTGTATATGGTTTGCAAATACTTAATCTACCCAGTGGGTCAATCAGTGTGTCTAATACTTCAGGTGAAAAGGAGACATGGAATGCTATTGATACTCCTTTTGAGCAGGCATCAGGAATAGGACTATGGAACCAATTTGAATAATGTCTGAGGGGAAGTGTTGGTATTGTCTCTGCTCTAAAATGTGTTTCCTGTAGAAGCAAAATTTGCGTATGGCATTTGTGTAAATGATATAAAATTTGATTCCTTTTTCAGGAGTGTTAAATCCCTTACAATTTAGGGAGGAAAATTTTTAAAAAGTGGCTAACAATCATTCCAAGGTTCTAAGTGGTAAAGATAGTACTGCATATAGAGGAAGCTCGTCATACCAGTCCAGAAGAAAAGCAGAGAAGAGAGAAAAAAAGTGAGTAGGAAAAGAGCAGAAGAGCACCATAGAGTATTGAAAAGTTTAGAGGGGGAGAAATCCAGGCATAGGTTCCTCAATATGAAACTTATATATGAGGTTGGAAAGGTCGCCATGTGTATCCACCAGGAGGCGACCAAGATGTACAACAAATATTGACACCTGGAGAACTCACTTGTAAAATTCCTCTTACACAAAAAATTGTAGGAAAAACCTCCAGTCGGCTGTCTAGAAAAAACTAGAAAAGTTGTAGAAGAGAAAAGAAACAAAAAAAACGACCTTATGGGTCTAACATGGTAAACAGCTAGGCATAATACAAGTAGGGCCACCATGGGCATCCAGAACCCTAAAGTGGGAAACATGACTGACGCACAGGACAGGGTGGTCCGCATGGATCAACTATTAAATGAAATTCTTGGAAATCACAAATTAACAGCATGGCTCCAAGACCGTGGATAGACTGAAGTTGTTTGGTCTATGATCAGAAACAATTTCCAGGCCATGAGCCAGAGTTAGCACAGCACTCCGAGTCCTAGGTAGGAATGTCTAGAAGCCTTGAGACTGCTGGCAGTAGTAGTGCAATGTAAATTCAACCTGAAGGGTAACTATGGGCAACTATGTCATCAGAAGCCCAGTATAGCAGGTAAGGATTAGGTGAGAACAAAGAAACAGTACTCACAGTCCCCAGAGGGTAGGGTTTCTTTTGTAAGGCAACAAAATCAACATGAACTATGAACTAGAAACAATTCCCTGTGTACACAAACTGTACCGACAGGCACAATAGGTTAAAGGCGAGACTCCTAAGTAAACCTGGGTCCCTTTTCATCCTTCAGAAGCTTTGGACATCTTGGATCTAGATCTTTTCTTCTTCTCCTTCGGTCTCGGTTGCCATCCTTGATTGATAGGGTGGCCAGCATTGGGGGCCAGCAGCGGCCAATCTGGGATAGATATTTGAGGTAGTTCAAAGGTTCCCAAGAAATTGGGGAGGTCACCTAAGGTACGTAGAACCGCCGTTTTGCCTTCATGGTTTACAGATAGTTGAAAGGGGAATCCCCATCGGTATTTAATTTGCTTGTCAGTAAGCACTTTGGTCAGGGGTTTTAGTGCACGTCTCATATCCAGGGTTAACTTGGATAGATCTGGTAGGAGAACAATATGAGAGTCATTAAACTGGATGATATCTTGTGTGCGGGCAGCTTGCATAATTTCAGCTTTAATAGCATAGAAATGCACCCTGCAAATGACATCTCTAGGATATTCCAGGTTCGGGTTCTGAGGGCCCAAAGCCCTATGTACTCTGTCCAGTTCTAGTGGGTTATCTTTGGGTTGCTGAAGAAGCTCATTAAATATGGCCTTGACAGCAGATGAACGTTCTGCAGGTAATACAGTTTCTGGGAGGCCCCTGATGCGTATATTGTTCCTGCGGGCCCTATTTTCCTGATCGTCCTGACGGAGCATAAGGAGCTAGATTTGGGCAGTATGATCATTCAATACTGCTTCATGGATATTAACAGCCGCAATCGTGTCATCCATAGTATGTTCTATATCTTCCAACCTACCTGTGACATCCTTGCGCAATTCAAAGATTTCTTGTTTATATGATATTTCCAACCTCCGAACATAGGCCTCAAAATCATGGCGTGTGGGAAGGGCTTTAATATAGGCCTCCATGTCCCAGGTTGAACCGGACCGCTGGGAGTCTGGGGAATGGCATCCTGATCTAAGTGAGCCGTGTTCTGAGTCTAGGGGAGAACGGGCCCGCTGTCTAGTCCTCATCTGTGGTGAGGAAGGTGGAGGACTTGCCTGTTGCGAGGATGAATGGCGTGCGTTGGAGCAGGCCGGTGCCATCTTGGAAGGAGAGGTGCCGCTCTGTGTGAGACTAGTTTGGGCGAAGAATCTGCCGATTTCGCCGGCGGTTTGTTGCTTTGAGGCTTTGTGGGGGTCACCCTTGCCTTTCCCCCCCATTGCAGCGCAGGTGGTCGGGGTCAACTGTGCTTATAGCCGTTCAGTAGGTGATTCGTGCGGGAGCCGAGGAGAGATGCGACCGCTCACTCCATGCGCCAGGTCACGCCCCCCACAACTATTATTATTTAAACAATTATTTTGACCACATACAGATACACTAACAAACCAGGTCACTTAAGCCTCGTACACATGGTTCGACGATCGTAAACAACAGGTCGTACTAACGACCGTCATATATGTAATCGATCGTATGCGCGATTTGAACAGCTGAACATACGACGGTCGTACAAGGGAGTTGTATGAGCAGACTAGAAAACTTGGTCGTACCAACAAGCGCTCATACGACCGTTGTATCGTGTGTACAGAGCAGTTGGTACAACAGGTTGTATTGTGCAAAACACGCATGCTCAGAAGTCAGTAACGGCCGGATGCTAATTACATGCGCCTGAACGTTCTTCTGCGGTCGTATGATCGTGTAGTGCAGTCAGTATGCTAGATACAACAGCCAACATACGATTTGCGATGATCGTACGTACGATCGTGGTCCCGTGTGTACGAGGCTTTACACTTATCACATACACACATTCACACTAATAATTGATTAATTAATTGCAATTTTTTCCAATCTAAAATCAATTTTATTAATTCTCTGTTATATTTTTATAGTATTATATGGTTTGTCATATACTTATTGTACATGTGAAAAATATATAATCACTATACATACAGACAATATATATAATAAAAACACAATTAATTTGTCTAAAGTTAATTTTTTCTAAATTAATATAATAATATGATTTAAATGTATCCGTTCATTTCATAATCACCTCATCACATACACATTTTTGCCATGTATACAATTCCTTTAGCACAACCATTTTAATTAATTTAATTATTTATTTTAATATTCTTCATTAATAACAATATTCATACATCCATGTTACACATTGTTATAAAAATTGTATAAAATACTTTCCTCAAAAAAAAGGTAGCTCTAGCATTCCCAGTCATCCTGTCTGCATTGGTGCAACATTGTGTGTGTATATATATGCACTTTTACTCATTGAATTTCAATATTTAGAATTATATTGTGGGTGTGCTGCTTTTCTCCTCTTCTGGAGGCGTCAAGCTCGTCACTCCTTGCAAGCCTCTGGAATCCTAGTTTTGCCCCTGGGGATGACGGGGATAGTCGCTGAGGACTCTTCAACCACCAAAAACTTCTCTGGTCAATCGTGATCGGTTTTCCAACGTTATTACTGAGCGGTAAATATATGCACCACAATAGACTGGATATATGAATATACATTGCAACACAAAAATGTTGAGTTGCCTAATATGTTTAATAGACGAAACCAAAAAAAACCCTGAAGAAGAATTTGACACAATGTAGGGTCGAAACATTCAAATGGCTGACATACTGTATTGTATAATATTCCAATTATGAATTTATTAAAACATATATGTTTTTATCGCTTTGTATAATGGAGAGCATGTATTTTATCATGTGACCAGAGCTCATATTTTTAACCAAACCAATATACTCATAATAACCAATAATGAAATTTTGAAGATTTTAATGAAAGAAAATTTCTAAATAATTTCGGGTGCTGCCTGAAAGCCCCCAGGGGGAACTTCCACAGTTATACCAAATCAGTTACCTCCACTTAAATTGGCTCTGAGTCCAGGCGTGAGGAGAGCAGAAGAATGGCCTTCTCATGTGTCAGACCTCTCTCTTCTGTCCCCTGACACCACAGGCCCAACTTTAACCACTTCAGCCCCGGAAGGATTTCCAGCTTTAGGACGAGAGCACTTTTTTCAATTTGGCACTGCGCCACTTTAACTGGTAATTGCGCGGTCATGCAATGTAGTACCCAAACAAAATTTGTGTCCTTTTGTTCCCACAAATAGAGCTTTCTTTTGGTGGTATTTGTTCACAGCTGCGCTTTTTATTTTTTGAGATATAAACAAAAAAAACTTTTTCAACTTTGTTATTACAAAAAAACAATAAACTAAATTTTAGTCCTAAATTTTTGCCAAAATGCATTTAGCCACATGTCTCGGGTAAAAAACAAGTCAATTAGCGTATATTTATTGGTTTGCGCAAAAGTTATGTACATTTGCTGTAATTTCCACAGCTTTTATTTTATGACTGCCTATCTCACTTCCTGAGGTGCTAAAATAGAGGGGCAGTACAAACCCCCCTCCCCAAATGTCCCCATTTTGGAAAGTAAACACCCCAAGGAATTTGCTGAGAGGCATGTTGAGCCCATTGAATATTTTATTTTTTTGTCATAAGTCATTGAAAGATGTCCAAAAAAAAATTACACAAAGTTGTTACTGAAATTATATATTGCTCACACATGCCATGGCTATATGTGGAATTACACCCCAAAATACATTCTGCTGCTTCTCCTGAGTACAGGGATACCCCATGTGTGAGTCTTTTAGGGAGCCTATCCGTGTACGGGCCCCCGAAAACCAATCACCGTCTACAGAATTTCTAAGGGCAAAAACGTGATGGATACTGAGGAGTAAAATCACCATTTTATGCCCTTAGAAAGCCTGAAGGCAGCGATAATTTTTCTGGGCCCTGTACACGGATAGGCTCCCAAAAAGTCTCACACACGTGGTATCCCCATACTCAGGAGCAGCAGCAGAATCTATTTTGGGGTGTAATTCCACATATATCCATGGCATGTGTGAGCAATATATAATTTCAGTGACAACTTTGTGTGAAAATAAATAAATAAAAATTGTCTTTTCCCCGAAACTTGTGGCGAAATATAAAATATTCCATGGACTCAACATGCCTCTCAACAAATAGCTTGGGGTGTCTACTTTCCAAAATGGGGTCATGGGGGGGGGGGGTTGTGATATCTGGGCATTTCATGGCCTCCAAAACTGAGATAGGTAGTATGGGATGAAGGCATACATTTTTGCCCTTAGAAATCCTGTAGACGGTGATTAGTTTTCGGGGGTCCCGTACACTGATAGGCTCACAAAAAGTATCCCCGTACTCAGGAGAAGCAGCAGAATTTATTTTGGGGTTTAATACCACACATACCCATGGCATGTGTGATCAATATATAATTTCAGTGACAATTTTGTGTAATTTTTTTTTTTGTCATTTATCAATCACTTATGACAAACAAATAAAATATTTCATGGACTCAGCATGCCTCCCGGAAAATAGCTTGGGGTGTCTACTTTACAAAATGGTGTCATTTGGGGGGGGGGGGTTTGAACTGTCCTGGCATTTTATGCCCAACATCACCCACTCTTCTAACCACTTGAACTAAAAAGTCTTTTCTGACACTTTTTGTTTACGTGAAAAATACTTTTTTTTTTTGCTAGAAAGTTACTTTGAACCCCCAAACATTATATATTTTTTTTAAAGCAGAGGCCCTACAGATTATATTAGTGGGTGTTGCAATTATTTTTTTTTCAGAAAGTATTTGCGCAGAAATTTTTCAAACGCAATTTTTGGGGAAAAAAACACACTTTTTTGAATTGTAATGCACAAAAACACACTATTTTGCCCAAATGTTTGGTGAAATATAAAAGTTGATCTCATGCCGAGTGCATAGACACCAAACATGCTTTAAAAATGACGCACACCCGCGAAGCGGCGACAAACTATATACATTTTTAAAAGCCTTTACAGGTTACCACTTTAGATCGGCAAAGGAGGTCTACTGCTAGAATTACTGCCCTCAATCTGACATTCATGGTGATACCTCACATGCATGGTGAAATTGTTGTTTACATATGACACGAGACTGACGGTATATTTGCTCTTTTTTTAACTGTGGTGGTGAAATCACCGCCACCAGTGCTGGAGTCGCTGCTTTATGAATGGTGAGAGCAAACGCTTTTGCTGTCACCATTAATAAATCAGTGCTGCAGCTGAATGGCAGGGCCAGATTAACATAGGGGCTATTGGAGCTGCAGCTCCAGGCCCCTACCTCAAAATAGGCCCATGCTGAACGCTCCCCAGAGTTTGCTCTCGTTCATTGGGAGTTCTTTTCTTCATCTTTAAGGTATTTTAGGTTGTATTTCAGTCATTAAACTAGGTAGTAGCTCACGAACCATAGTTCACTATCCAGAATAGATATGCTTTTACCTCAGAGGAAGGGTATTTCTCTAGTTGAGGGCGAGGTACACAAGTACCGAGCACCTATACGACATATGCAGAACTATGGGATAATTCTTTGTCAGCTGACCTTGTCTAACCTCAATACTTCAATGTTTACAATCCGGATGTATGCTTTCTATATTTGAATTATGACTGTATCGGTTTAACCTATGCCTTTCTTATACACAATAAAAATAGTTAATTGTAACAATAGGCCCATGCCAGTGAGTCATTAATGCTGTTTAGCTCTGCTGTGTGTACACTATTGTTATGTAAATTGCGGGTGGCCGGCACTATTGGTATGTAAATTGCGGGCGGCAGGTGCTATTGTTATGTAAATTGCGGGCAGCAGCTGAGTTCCACACAGTGTAGTAAAGCACAAGGGAGTTCTGCAGGGCAGCACTTCTAGTGGGAGAGGTGAGGAAGAGCATGGATGCAACTAAGTAAAGAATAAAAAAAAGTAACAGACTGCCAGATTGTCCTAAACATGATATAGCAAACGTGTAATGTTGTGCAAAGCTTTTCAGTGACCGGGATTGGTTGAGGGGGAGGGGGGTTATTGCCAATAGTAATGTAAAGCACCCAGGGGTTAATGTGCTGCTACTGCCACTAGACACTGATGCATTGGTGGTAGTTAATTAACCCATTGTGCTGCATTAGTAGCAACATTTATTAACCCCTTTGTGATGCAGCAGGGGTTAACACTGATGGCACTAATGTAACACAAAGGGTTAATTAACTACCACTGGTCACCAATGCATCAGTGTCTAGTGGTAATAGCAGCACATTAACCCCTGAGTGCTGCACATTACTAATGGCATTAATTAACCCCCCCCCACCACCACTTTAGGGTGCTGTAAAAGCTTAAAGAGGAGCTCCGCCCAAAACTGGAAGCTCTACTTGTCTGCTCCCCCCTCTGCTGCCACATGTGGGACCTTTTTTGCGGGGGAGATTATGACAGGTTTGAATTTTGGCTCCCTCCTCCTTCCCCTCGCAGTTGACCCCTTCACAGAGCAATTAACGCATGTGCAGTATAGGAAACCGGCTGTGATGCCGCAAGGCTTCACTGCTGGTTTCCCTTAGCCAAGATGGTAGCGCCTGCACTCGAGAGCCAATTCAAGAATTGGCTCGGGTGAGCCACAGCTGAATGCATGGACAGGTAAGTTCCCTAATAGTAAAAATAGGATTTTTTGACTTGCCATTAAATCCTTTTCTCTGAGTTTATTGATGGACACAGCCTCTTATTCTTGACATGTGGGGTTTATGCACCTTTCACTAGGAGTGGACTAGGCAGAACGTAGTTCAGCTAAAAGCAGACATAGCCCCTCCCTAGGGGGCTGTCCTCACTCAGCAAAACCCCTCCTGCCCTGCTCAGCAACTCAGTTCGTAACAAGCAGTACAAACTCAACAAAAGAGGGGTGGGTGCTGCGTCCGTCAATGAACTCAGAGAAAAGGATTTTACGGTAAGTCAAAAAATTCCTATTTTCTCATTCGTTCATTGACGGATGCAGCCTCTTATTCTTGACATGTCCCAAAGCAGTGTCACAACGAGGGGTGGGCAACAACAACAACAGTAGCCAACAGAAGAGTTCTCCGGGAGGTGCCAGACGTGCCTCACACCACCGCCTGCAAAACTTTGCGCCCAAAAGCAGCATCTGCGGATGCTGCAACATCAACTCTGTAAAACTTTGAAAAGTGTGCACCGAGGCCCAAGTGGCCGCCTTGCACACCTGAGAAACCGACACCTGATGTCAGAAAACCCAGGAAGTATTATCGCCCTGGTAGAGTGAGCCGTCACTGGAAAGGGGGGCTCCTGGCCCCGAACAGCATTCGCACGGGTCACCATCTGTCGTATCAAACAGGAAATAGTTGCCTACAAGGCCGCCATCCCCTTGCGCGGACCATCCATCGCAACAAACAGCACATCTGACCTCCAAAAGAGGCCTCCAGATACACCCGCAGAGCCCTAACCACATCCAGGGAATGCAAAGCAACCCCCTTAGGATGAGACGGGCGCGGACACAAGAAAAAGAAAGAAAACACCTTCTGTAAGAAGGACGGAGAAGGGCGCAAAACCGCCTTGTCCCTATGTAGGACCAAGTACGGAGACCTACAGGACAGAGCCGCCAGCTCAGACACCCGCCCAGCGGATGTAATAGCCACCAGGAAAGCCACTTTCCGCAAAGGCAGTTGCAGGGAATTTTCCCTGATATTTATGACAGGCGGCTTCTGAAGCACTGAGAGACCAGATTAAGGTCAATGGGCGCCAAAGGCGACCGTACCTGGGAAGCGACATGACGAACCCCCTGGACAAAGGTACGAATCAATGAATGCGTTGCCAAAGGACACTGAAAAAGAATCGCCAGGGCAGAAATCTGTCCCTTAAACCTGCTCAATGCCAGCTTTTGCTCTAGGCCTTGCTAAAGGAAGGCCAGCACCCGAGTCACTGAGAGAGAACGGGGGTTCCATCCCCCCGCCTTGCACCAGGCAATGTAAGCCTTTCAGATGCGGTGATAAATCTTACGCAAAATACCTTACACGCCTTGAGCATAGTGGGGATCACTGAATCAAAGAGTCCTCTATCCTTTAACACCTGGGATTCAATAGCCAGGCCGTTAAAGCCAGCAAGGATAAAGCAGGGTGCAAGATGGGGCTTTGGGAAGCAGATCCTCGCAAAGCGGGAGACGCTAGGGAGCATTCATCATCACCACACCATGTCGGGCTAATCTGGCGCCACGAGAATGGCCGGTATTTCCTCCGCTTCTATCCTGCACATAGGGGAGCAGCCTGAGAATGAGAAAAGCATAGGTGAACGGAAGACGGGTCCACAGAGCCGCAAGGGCACTCGCTGCGTCAGCCAATGGGCCCCCGAGCTCACAAAGGTCTGTACCTTCCGAGTCCGCCGGGGTGCCAGCCGAACCACGACTGGCGTACCCTACCTCAAACAGATCTGCCGGAACGCAGCCGGATTCAGGGACCATCCCCCCCGAACCAACCTCACACGACCAGGGCACTCACTAGCCAACTCTCGACGCCTGAAATGTAAACGGCAGAGATCACCAGCACGTGAAGTTCCGCCCCCCGCAGAATGAAAGCCACCGTTGAAACAGCAGCTAAGCGTCTTGTCCCGCCCTGCTGCTCCCCATATGCCACGGCCATGGCATATCTGACTGAGCTCAGACAGGACAAAACTATAGCCTCCCCGACCAGCGGGAGAGGCAAAGCCAGATGGCCCGAAGATAAGGAAATGCATCTGGACACAAGACTCCTCCTGGAACCAGCGACCCTAGGTCGCCAACACCCCCAGGACTTCAGCCATGCAGACTGGCGTCCATAGCGACCACCGTCCAAAAATGGAATAAAATGACCCAAATGCAGGGCCAGGGCCCGCAACCACCATAGTAGTGAGGATCTAGCCTGGCGGTCCAACCTGATCAACCGAACCAGGGATGAGGGGGACTTGACCCACTGCAGAGGAATACCTTTCGCTGCCGAGCAGAAGTGTGACACTGTGCAAACGGGACCGCCACCAGGGAGGAAAACCAGAGCCCCAGAAGCCACCTGCAAGTGTCAGGGGGAACCACTTTAGGGACAGCGGGAACCGACCCACCGCTAAAGCGTCTGCGCTTGGTCATAGAAAGGAAAAGACATCCATCCGGACTGAATCTCAGATCAGACCCAGAGCCTTCAAACGGTGTGACAAAGCCGACACCGATTTCAGGAGGAGTAGCCCAGCCAGACTCCCGCGTGTGCGCCTGGCAATTGTCACCTCGGCCCTCAGGGCCAGAGCCAACTTTGTCCACTAGGGCAGGTCAGCCAGATCCACCGTAATGCCCCTCAGCCCCACTTAGCCAGAACCGGGGGCCACCAAACCGGCGAGGACCCGAAGCGCAGAAACCAGGTAAAATGGCGAAAGCCATAACCGTGTAGTGGCGCTCCAATACCGGCAAGGAGCAGGAAACGCTGGCGTAGGGCACACAGGGTGATACGCGGGTGCGCCACTGCCCTGTCGAGATAAACAAGGAGGAGACCCTGGCGCACCACCAACATGGTGGCCAGACGCACATGTACCAGATGGTGGAGGGGCACCGAGCGATACCGCCCGGCCCCGTTCTCCTCCGTCCATAGACAGGACGTAGTAAATCATGGTACACCCTGAGGACAGGACAAGGGTATCCACCCCTTGATGAAGCCGGTTCCTAGCCAGGCCGGCGGTCTGCCCGGGAGGACGAGAACAAAATCCCATTTTGTACCCAGACAAAATTACCCAGCGGACCGAAATTCAGAAAAGTCATCGAGCGCAGGCATCTCTCGACCCAAACCATGGGTAGGGGCAACCCTTCACTCTGAGAAAGACTTGTCTCCTGGCCTGTCGCACCTATGCTACCAGGGACACTTCCGCCCCCCTGCAGGATCCTTAACGGGCAGGGAGGCCCAGCCCAATGGCGGAAGGAATGGAGGAAAAGAGACCTCTACTGGGCCGCCAAGGAGTGACCCCGTGCAATAGGGCTCCCTACCTCCTGGCTCCAACGTGGCTCCACTAGCCGCCTAGTTGAGAAGGGAAAACTGCCAGGGCCTGCCTGACCAACAGGACCCTAGTGAAGCAGACATCTAAGCCCTGAAGGAGCCGGCCAGCGCACCCCCGCCATGCAGGAGGAAGCCCCGCATAAGCAGCTTTTCGGTGCGAAAGCTTAGCCTGTTCCGAGAGCATTAACAACATCCGAGTGGAACAATACTGGGCAAAAGCTGACCCTGCCAGAACCACCCAGATCGGGCAGCAAACTTCCACGCTCCTGTCAGCCGGGCCTAAGGACGGCGTGCCACTAAAGGACGTGTCACTATGCGTTTGCATAGTTTTCAACATACAGTGCAAACTTGCAACAGGTGGCACCTGGGAATCAAACCCACGGAGTCAACTGTGGAAGGTAGATGAGCCAACCACTACCTGTCCAGCTGAGCCCCCGAGAACACCGGTACACACCATCGACATTCCCAAGGGGGGCCCCCGACCTAGGAGGGCCCCCATCATGGTCTGACTCATCCCAGAGGCAGGAGGGGGGTACGGCCCACCATACACCCAAATCCCTGCCTAGTACCATGAGACCAGGCACCCCCCACCAAGGCTGCGCAGAACTCCCACAGGAAGGTGACCCCGGGGGGGACTTACCACCTGCCTGCTCTGTCGCTGCTGCCCACCGCTGCATATGATGCCTTTTTCCTTGCGCATGCCGCTGCCAAGGCAGGCCTGTGCACACCAAACCTTCCCCACATGTCATGCAGGGACAGGGCTATGACCAGTAACAGCTACTGTGTGGGGGGTAAACCAGCACCAGAAGGCCAGGGAACCGCCCCCCACACACATACAGGCTGCACTGAAATGCATGGGCCACCGCAAAATGGCTGCCATGCACACTAGAGGCCAAAACACGTGGCCAGCGATTAGCAATAGAGGCCGAACATGCCGGCTACGGGAAAATGGCGGCCGGACCACCGTAAAATGGCACCGGCCATGGCTACCGACCATGCGGCTGGCCCTGCCAAAGGTAAGGGGTGCCACTAAGGGCCCCCACGTCCCAGGGGACCCCCAGTGGGGGTGGGAGTGGAAAAGAGCATCGGCCATGCAGCACGGGGGGAGGGGGCTGAAGAGAAGGGGGAACCAGCCCACCAGCCTAAGACCCCGGGGGGAACCCGCCTGCCCTCCCCGCACCCAGGGGGCGTACTTACCCATCCAGATGGGCATAGCGGGTTGCCACCCAAGATAGACCTGCCATCCCACCAATTCGGGGGGAGCTGCCAGCCATGCGACACCCGTGGCGCGAACCCGAGGACCTGGTCCTAAGTGCGCTGGCGGGACGTTTAACCCGCCGGCCGCCCCACACGGAACGAGGCCCGACGCGGCTGACCCCACGTGCTGCTAAAGGTCAGCTTGCGTCCGTTGGCCACGCTAGGGAGACTACCTGGATCTAGGATATCCAGCCTGTCACCCAGCCGGCTACTTGATTGCATTCTTCATCAGAAATCTTTAGAAAAAAGATCGAGGAACCGCAGATACCAGCAGGGAGCCATGTCCTACTCCTTGCACTAGGCAGAAAAAACTGAGTTGCTGAGCAGGGCAGGAGGGGTTATGCTAAATGAGGACAGCCCCCTAGGGAGGGGCTGTGTCTGCTTTTAGCTGAGCTACGTTCTGCCTAGTCCACTCCTAGTGAAAGGTGCATAAACCCCACATGTCAAGAATAAGAGGCTGCGTCCGTTAATGAATGAATGAAAAAGTCAGCAGCTACAGTATGTGTAGCTGCTGACTTAATTTTGGAGGGGTGGGAACAGAGCTCCTCTTTAACACAACACTATGTCAACAAGTCACTGACTACTAATGGTGAGGGATGTTTAACATAGCACTACATAGCACTACCGCTGACTATCAGTACAGACAGAATAAAGTGGAATTTCAGCTTAAGTGTAACTAGCCTTAAAAATCCCACCTCCTAACACCTACATTGATTAACCTATTTTCAAGCTTTTCCTTTGCAGTCACATGATCTCCCATGTCAGCTAGAAGCATACACAGGGGAGAGGGGGGAGCGCCGACAACAGCTGGAACATGGGAATCCATGGGTGATGTCATCACTCCAGGCTTTACCAGCCATTATCAGCGCTCTCTTCTCTCCCCTGCAGCTGCCACTGACTTACACAGGAGTGGAACGGAGCAACCTGACAATAGGTGAGTATATACATAAATTGACCCTAGTATGTATGAATGTGAGTTAGGGACCTTAGATTGAGGGCAGGGACAGATGTTAATGTACAATGTATATGTAAAGCGCTGCGTAAATTAATGGCGCTATATAAGTACCTGAAATTAAAAATAAATACATCACTTCTACACAGGTTATCCAGCGTAGGTGTGAGGAGGGGAGAGGGGGCATGTTTAAGTCTAGTCAGGTTTAAGCTGAAATTCAGGGGTTTAGGTAACATAACACCTCTAACCACCAATGCTGAGGGTTATTAAGCTGCTACTGACACCAATATTGGGGGTTGTTATTGTGGAAACTGAATAAAAAAAGGGGGAGAAGGGGGAAAAAAGGGGACTTAGTGGGACTTTATATGAAACATATATAGATATAGTTACAACAAAAAAGAAGGAAATAGGTGGGACTTTATATGAGGTATGTGCGGCAAGAAAAACGCATTCATTCTCAAAAACACAAGGTTTATTGCTACATTGTTGCATAACTTGTAAAATACTTTTCATTAGTAGGTTTGTGTCTAAAATGACATCATGTAACAAACGTAATAATATATAGAAGACTAGCAACAGCAATAATTGATACATTGTATAATATGTGAACGCTGCATCAAAATAATACATTGTAGAATATATATATATAAGATAGCCATCCCAGATGATACAGACCACCTCAGAGACAGTATGAAGATAAAATCTGTATAGAAAAATTGGTTGAACCATCCAATGTAGATGAAAATGCATCCAATAAGCCCTACGCACGTTTCGTGGATTTATTCCACTCTTCAGGGGCAATTGCATTTAGTATCTGTGAAAAGACACAAAAAATATATAGGTAATACAAAGCATTCTAACCAGAATGCCTGGCAAACTGAATACCGACTAAACGGGGGAGAGTGCTTGTCCCTCTAAAAGTACTTACATATGAACAGAACTGAGGTGGCGAAATCGCAGCAACAGTGCCGCAGGCGTCTGTGATGGGAGCTGAGGTACTGGGACCCAGGGAGTGGAGCAGCAGCACAAAAGAAACCTCACAGGGAGGAGAGTATCCAGAAGTGGTGTGTAGGCTCCAATACTATAATAAGAAATATTAATTAAGTGAATGGTTGTACTATAGTAGAGTCGTGCATGAAAAGTGAATGAGAGCCTCCACCAAAGACAAGCTAAAGACAGAAAAAGAAGGAATAGAGAAGATCCAGGCTTAATCAGAAAAATAGAACCTTGTGGGTAGATGAGTATGTGCACTAAACCACTATAGTGAATTGAATATATAAACTCCAGTGATTACCTTGCAATGAAAAGCCATGATATGGACAAGAGTGTGCACAGTGTGTGGTGCCAGAAGGAATGGTTGGAAAGAATTGAGGGTCTTTTGTGCTCCCAGCCCAATCTGGGTCCCGCCCAGCGTCACGCTGGCTTGACGAGTAAGGGGGAGGAGGGGGCATCCCCACCCAACCAGCCGCAGCTGTAGGGAAAGGTTGCAATCACCAACGTCCCCATAGTCAGCCTGGTGGAAAACTTGCCTGCGTCAAGACACCTAGATCAGGGTCATGTGCACGGCCTGTAGGCGTGGCGCCGATGCAGGAGGCACACCAGCCCAATCCCCCCAATGTAAAAACAGATGGGGGGGACAGGGAGGGCATTGTGGAAACTGGCACCTTTGCTGGGGGGTTTTATTGCGAAACTGGCACCTATTCTGGGGGTTATACTGTGAAACTGGCACCAATGCTGGGGGTTATCATTGCTGTTAGTGACACCAATGCTGAGGTTACTATCGCGTAAACTGGAACTGATGCTGGGGGTTATTACAAAAACTTCCACCTATGCTGAAGAAACGGGGGGCACAGTTTGCCATTTTCACCCTGGGCACTGGGCAAATGACCTTGTGCCAGCACTGATTATACCCCCACCCATCCCCAGGTCGGCCTTTACACTTCTGCAGTATAATATGGAAGTTTCACACTTGACCTCTTTGCCCCCTCGTTTTGCACTATATATTCCCTATTTAACATTCCCACATTTTGCAATATAAGTCATCTCAGATTCTATTTAAGCACACCCAATATCTAGTGCAATTTAAACTACGCTCACTCCCCAGTGCGCATGCCCCCCCCCCCATATTCCTAGGGCCCACTTTTGTTCTGGCACACGTGCCCACTGATTTCATGATACGCCCCTGCAGTGGCTTATCAATATCTATGTGCCATCCTGAAGGAAGAGGCGCCCTCTGTGCACTGCACACGTGGAGAGGAGACAAGTGTCGGCTGCTGAGCCAAGTCCTGTTTCTGCCGATGCCTGCCTCCTATCACACAATCTGTTACACTCACACAGATCCTCAGTATCCAGGAGCTGCAGCTGCTGTCTGGGGGAGAAGCGCTGATGTCATCCTAACCAGCAGGAGCCTGGGAGGGAGGACATCTACCATGCTGTTGAGATGAGGTTAGAAAACTTATTAGGGAGGGAGGATTGTACAGAAACTGACCTGGTGGTATAAGGATTGTGCTAGGGGACAGACTGCTGCATCCCCCATGTAATGTGCTCTCTTGTGACCACCATGTCATCTGCTGTGCCATGCAGTGCCCACCATGCCATGTGCTGTGCTATGCAGTGCCCACTATGTCATGTGCTGTGCCATGAAGTGCCCATTATGTAATGAGTAGTGCCACCGTGTTGTGCTGTGCCATGCAGTGCCCACCATGTAATGTGCAGTGCTCACCATGTCATGTGATGTGCCATGCAGTGCACACCATGTCATCTGCCGTGCAGTGCCCACCATCTATCGTGCATTGCCCACCATGTCATGTGCTGTGCCATGCAGTGCCCACCATGTCATGTGCAGTGTCCACCGTGTTATGTGCTGTGCCCTGCAGTGCCTACCATGTAATGTTGTGTGCTTTGCCCCCTCCTCATGTAACATACTCTGCTGTGCCACCCACTCTCTCTCTGTTCCCCTTTTTCTCACCCCTCTCTCGCTTACCCCCTCTCTCTCTCGTTCACCCCTTTCTCTCATTGCCTCTCTTTCAGCCCCCTCTCTTTCACCCCCTCTCTCTCTCAACCCCTCTCTCACCCCCCTTTCTCTCTTTAATTTAATTTGTTTTAAGAAACAATTGTTTGCATTTTAATATGATTTATTTTCATAAAAAGTCCCACCAAAATCCTCGGAACCAGGCTCATGATGCTCTTAATCTGGCCCTGCTAATAAAGAGATTAGAGAGAAAACAGAAACGTACAACGGTTTTTGGTTTTTTATTTTATATATTTTTTTGTTTTTTTTTAAACTTTTTTTTAATTTTTTTTTTTTTGGTACGCCTTTTTTTTGTAAGTAAAAACTGGTTCCAGGTTTGGGTCTCTCAAAATGCACTGGCATCTTAGGCACACGTACATAGGGTCTCCAATCACTATGTCTGCTTTACCCTACGCTATTAATTCACTAATGTGTGATAGCATTCAAAACAGTAATTGATGCAGAGACCAGGCTGGTCAGGACTGGTGGAACAATAACTGCGGGTGTCACGCCTGTATCCACGTCGTCTGCAGACACAACATCTCTTTTGGGGTGCAATGTGGCCTGGGGTACCACGGAGGAGCCTCCCTTGCAGCCGGCTAACTGCATTCACATTGTGAAGTGGGGGTGCAGCACCATCTGGAAACAGAAGGGCTGTGACGATCTCTTCCATGAATTTGAGGAAGGATCCTGTCAGTCCTGAGGCTCTGTATAAGACATGAGCGTTCAGCAAAGCCAATTGAAATAGGTATATAGACACTTTTTTGTACCAGCGTCTAGCTTTACGAGTGATTAGGTACGGTGCCAGTAACTGGTCATTGAGGTCCACCCCTCCCATATTTAGGTTATATTCGTGGACACAGAGGGGTTTCTCCACCACACCAGTCGCCGTAGAAATTTGGACAGTCGTATCTGCATGAAGGGAGGTCAGAACGAAAACGTTCCGATTGTCCCTCCACTTCATCACGAGCAAATTATTACACTTCAAGCAGGCTCTCTCCCCCTGACTAAGACGGGATTCTACCAGCCGTTGGGGGAACCCGCGGCGATTAGGTCACACGGTGCCACATGCGCCAATCTGATAACCAAACAAGTGACTAAAAAGTGGCACGCTCATGTAATAATTGTCCACGTACAAGTGGTACCCCTTTCTGAATAAGGGTGACACCAAGCTCCACACAATCTTGCCAGTGCTCCCTATGTAGTCTGGGCATCCTTCCGGCTCTATGTGACTATCTTTGCCCTCACAAACCATGAAACTATGTGTATGGCCCTGTCACAGAGCTTATACAGTTTGACCCCATATCTGTCATGCTTGCTGGGGACGTACTGCTTGAAATCAATACGGCCAGAAAATTTAACCAGGGACTTGTCAACGCACACAACCAACTTTGTTGGGAATAAAAAATGCAGCAAACTTCTGGATGAAGTGGTTTATGAGGGGCCGAATTTTGTAGAGCTGGTCAAATTCAGGGTCACCCCGTGGATGACTGAGTTCATTGTCACTGAAGTGCATGAACCGCAAAATCTGCTTGTATCGTGCCCTGGACATGTAAGCAGAGAACACGGGCATATGGTGAATTGGGTCAGTGGACCAATATGACCGCAACTCAGTTTTTTTAGTTATGCCCATGAGGAAGGAAAGGCCCAGAAAGGTCTTAAATTCTGGAACTATGATTGATTTCCAGTCTCTGGCAAGTGTCAAATGGGGATTAGTGGCGATGAATTGACCAGCATACAAATTGCTTTGGTTCACTATAGATGTATAGAGATCTTCCGTGAAATACAGCGAATAAAAACGAATGACCGTAAAATCAGCTGTATTCACCGTGATTCCGGGTTGGCCAGTGAATGGGGGGAAGTACGGGCGCTGCACCAGTGGTAGGTTGCCAATCCGGGTTTGCAAGCGCGTCAGGAAGGGCGCTATGGGTTCTGTGGGCCTTTGTTCTTCTTCTTTGTGGTTGCGGGGCATTACTCGTGCTAGCCACACCAGATTGAACTGCACTTATGTCCAGGGGGTACTAGGCTGCTGGTGCTTGCCAGTTCACCAGAACGAGTAGCAGCGCTAGTACTGGCTCTCTGCTGCATACGAGAGCCCTGCGGTTCATGCACATCAGCGACAGCAGAACGGGGTCTGGTACGCCTGACCCTAGCAGGGACCACAACTCCGTTGTCAGAGCTATCTGACAGGGTGCCGCTGCTGTCTACAGGTTCATATACTGAGCCTAATTCTGACAGTGGAGCTTCCCATCACTCTCATCTGTCATACTCAGCATATTGTAGGCCTCTTCGGTAGTGTAACTCGGATTGGACATTTTGGACTTTCTATATTTATAGGTACACTACCGTGACTCACAGGCAAAAAAGCGCACCTGGTTGTCAGAGCCTGTTTCAAATGCTACCAAATTCACTGTCAGATTTTGCAGGGATCGGGCATGATCTCTGCGAAGGCTGCAGATATGTGTTCTGTGTCTTGTAAGTGACAGCGATTTATTGATCCTGCACTTGGGTCGACTGGGCTGGGCGGAGGGGCTAAATGCAGGTGCTAGCAGGTATCTGGGCTGATCCCGCTAACGCTGCGTTTTTTAGAACCCTAATCTAGTGGGGACGCTAATCTATATCTGATCAGATCGCAGAAATTGATCTGATCAGATACTACAATAATATCTAACACCTATCTAATGTGCGTGTGTGCGTGTCAGAGTACCTCACTTACTGGCCCTGCCTGCCATTTACGCTGACCCTAATGCATGCTAAAACCTAACTGGGGTCGATCAGGGGTTAAAACCTATAAAAGGTATATAAAATAATATACGGCGGGTAATCTGATTGAAAAAAAAAACTAGCTAGCTAGCGTCACCCGTGACACTTATACAGTGATCACAGGTGACAGGAGGCAATCAAGGGGTTAAAAACGTTATTGGGGGGCGGGGGGGTATTTACACCTAACTAGGCCTAATACTACCTACCCTAACACTGATTTAGTGTCACAAGGGTCACAAGTACAGCGATCGCTAAAAATCAGATCATTGCACTATATGACACTGTGACAGGGGGTGAAGGGGTTAACTGGGGTACGATCAAGGGGTTAAATGTGCCTAACTGTCCTAGTGTCAGTGTGGTGTTGGTGCAACATATATATATATATATATATATATGAGTCCCGAGTATGTGTCTGTGTGCCCGTATGGCACCAGTAACTTAAGTCCCTTGGAAGAAGATTATGGATAGCTGCTGAGGCAGGGCCCCTTAGAGCCTCTGTAATTCTCTGCTTCTTGAGAGTCTCAGGAATGTCCCATTCATTAAAGGCTTTTGTGGCCTGGTCCAGCCACTCTTCAAAGTTTTCCTCCCTTGTAGGTACTGGATGTCTTTTAGAAAAGGTCCTGAGTTTCTGGTACCCACTTTCAGAATACGTTTGAGTATCCCTCTGGCACTTTGACACAAACTCTTACATAGCACTGAAGAACTCCGGCCCAATCATGGCCGAGGGTGTCGTGGAAGGGGCTTCTTCCTTCCCGGCCTCAGCTTGGCTAGAACCTGCTGGAGACATTTCTGGTGTGCTTGGCTGAACTAGTTGAGACTCAGTCTTGTGAGCACACTGGTTTCTTGGAAACTGTCAGGGATCCCTAGCTTCCACTCTAGTAGTGCATAGGTTATGAGAGGCTTCTTGGTCTGGTTGGACATCAATCAACCATATCTTCCTGTCTGGGACCAATGTCTTTTTCGTCTGGCTGATCTGTTTTTCAGTCCAGGCCTCCCCAGGGAGCTTGATTACTATGCTGGACTCTGGGTGGGCACATTCTTCATTGCACCACTGGGTCGCAGCAGCGGTGTCCATCTTGGCACTTGTAGGGGTGCTGTCTTGAGGAGTTGATTGGAGAGTGGTGGTATATCCCGGACAAGCCCCCACGTGTAGTGCTACCCCCGAAGGAGTATAATTGGTTCCGTACTCTGCCTCTCAACCCCAAGAACAGTCTCAGCCCCTCTTACACATCTGGCAATAGTGTAAGTGCAAGGACCAATGAAAAACACACATTGTCTTCTGTGTACTACAGGCAGTGCCCTAGTTACAAACATCCGATTTACAAACGAATCCTACTTACAAATGGAGGGAGACAACAGGAAGTAAGAGGAAATCTCCCCCTAGGAAGGGAAATTCACTCCTGTAAGAGTTATTATGGGAAAAGGGTGTCTCCACTGATGCTTTATCACCAAGGTTTGTTTCCACAACAACCCAAAATTTTCAAAATCCAATTATCATTGGGACAGGAAGTGAGGTGGAATCTTCTAAACAGAAACATAGACAGCAAAACAAACATTAAAGGGGTGTTAACCCTTCCCTATGCTATCCAAAAAGCTTAAAAATAGTTTTTTTTGGCTGAAGCTACACTTAAATAATGTACCTGTTCCGACTTGCGAACAAATTCAACTTAAGAACAAACCTACAGACCCTATCTTGTTTGTAGCCCTGGGACCGCCTGTATAAGGTTTCTGTGGAAAATATGGGGCAGTTTCAGTAGGGGACTACATGTCCAAGAAACCTTTGCAGTTGTTGGAGTCTATTACTGATTGGCTCGCTCTTCCTGCCAATGAAGATGCAGGGGAGAGAGCAGAATGGGTGGCTGCCTGGGCAAGAGTTTCTCTCATTATCTTCAGCGAGGAGAAGAGGGAGGGGGAGAAATCCCCAGCAGGAGCTGATAGGCAGGCTTTCCCCTCAGTGAGAGCTTTGGTCAGCTTGGCATGGCCGTGGGAGATGCGGGGCACCCGCTACATGGAGTTGCTTTCTATGGATATACAGTATATCAATAGCCTACAAGTTTATTCCATTGTTCAAAGTCTCTGCTTACTAGTCTGTCAATTGAAAGGTGTTTAATATACAGGAGATCACCCTATTATTGGAGATATAACACTATGAACAATTAACATGTGATACAGAGCATATCCAAATCTAGAGGGAGAGAGGGGGACATTTATGTGTCTTTGGTTGTAAATTTTGTCAGTTGTGTATTGTTTTTGGTCTTTGGTATATTTATACGTTTTGTACCAATAAAGATAAGTGTTTTATACAACATCCTAGTGAAGTGTTGGATCATGTACGTTTGACATAAAGGTTTCACATATTAACTCTAATTGAGGCATAAATGGAGATTGAGTCTAAACCTGGATTTTAATGTAGAAGTGTTAGATTTAACAGGGTTACTTACAATGATCAGCTTTTATTCATTTATGTAAAACCTTTATCCCAAATAAAAAATAAAACTGTTGCTTAAAAAGTTTGTCAAGTCCTTCAAAATCTGCTATTGCATTCAAAGCTATCCTTTAGCGAGATTGACAATGCTGCTGTTCAAGGTTGTTTCTGTTGCTTCTCCATCCAGAGTGGAGTCACTCTAACATTGTTATCTGGTCAGTAACAGACTTCCTAAGTGAAGATACAGGCAAAAAAGCCTTAAAATGTAAACTAAAGCAGCCCCCACAGTTAAAGATTAATGAGCTACAATATGTGATGTTTTTGTTTTTGGATTTAATAAGTACAAGTCCATCTAAATCTTCTTTGTCCCATAGGGTGATAACACTGCTTGTGTGATTTTACTGCAGAATCACCAGGGTTGTCACCCTATTAAAGTAAGTAAAAAATAACAGCTCTACTGCCAGGATCAAAAGATGTTACAGGGTGAACAGAAACAGCTGTGTTAATGCTAGTGATAGAATATAGTGTGTAGTGGTGTTGCGCTGTGATCTGAGATAGTATGTATCAGGGATTGGACCACTAGCATACCGGAAGTGATGCGGCAGGACGAGCTCGCAGCTCGTGGAGTTTTGCACTGTTTTTAATTTTTAAATGTGAGTGTATATTATTGAGATTTTAATAAATAGTGTTTTTATTATAAACAATATCACACTATTTTGGGCATTCCCTTCCTCCCCCTTTTTACCCTCCATTGGAGCAATATTTGAGGAGTGTGTAGGATACAGCCACCTTCCATCAGAGAGTGATATCCAGATGACCACCATTCACCACTAGACATTGCTGGAGACTGGGAGGAACAGCTAGGAGTGACCAGGAGAAGTTGTTTGCGGGTCGGTGCACCCACACATGCTGGTACCCCACAGCACTAAGGTGAGAGGCCACCCTGCACATAGGTGTTTGCACTGTGGAAGAAGTGACACCGCTGTTGTTTTTACCCACATGGAATAGCATTGGAAAATTCCTTTTCATTTTCCTGTGTTTGTTGACTGCACTAGAGTTTCTCAAAATGGAGTTCTACTGATTAAGCATATAGTCTGTTTATCCACACAGACCAACATAAGAAGATATTTATTATTATTATATTTTTTTGTGTTGTTTATGCTGGGACTGCACCAGTTTCTCAAAATGGAGTTTTGTTTATTAAGCGCATAGTTTGTTTATCCATTCATGCACGCTCACTGATGTGAGGCTTTATTTTTGTTATAGCCTACTGGACTTTTTTCCTTATTAGTAGTGAATTAGCACTTTGTGACTGTGTGTGGACACTGTATTATTATTTTTGCCATTTAGTTAGTGTTTAACACTTGTATTACTACACATACATACTATCTCAGATCACAGCGCAACACCACTACACACTATATTCACTCACCTGGGCACTGATTCACCCATAGGTGTTTGCAGCAGTGGATCACAGTATTCACTTTAACCCATTCACTTCTGTGGTAGCGCAGGAGTACCCCAGACATTTTAATGCTAGTGATAGACTGCGTAAAAAATGTTATTTTATTTTTCTATTTTGCCTATAGTTATACTTTATGTAAATGGCCTGCCCTTCAATGGATATAACTGCATTAGCAATTAAGATACATTGGCAGTTTTTATCTGTCAGTTGACCTTTATTCATTAACAGGGTGAACGGAGGCTACGCCAACATTTACAGGATGTCAGTGCAGTTCTTCACATCGGCATTCTCTAAGAACATAAAATAATTATGTATCTTTTCGCATGTGGGCCTGCAATCCACAGTGACGAAGATCCAGTAATGGACTGTAAAGAGCGCACAGGACTACCACATAAGGACACTTTCAATCTTATTACATTGCCAGCAGAAGCTCTTCAATGGCTTAATTTTACTAAATTCAAAATAATGGATAAACAAAAATTGGTTATTACATTTATATTCTAGAAATGAAAAAAAAACAAGGTACAGATATCCAAAATTACTGACCTTTGTATATTGATACACACAAGTAATACATTTGAAATGCGGCATAGAAATTTCAGGAGCAAAACTCTCCTTCCCTAATTTCATATCTCATTCTGACAATGCTGGGTAGACCAAACCAGCCTTCTGCCTGCCAAAAACCTGGTATTCTAGGAATAAGTAACTATTAGCCATCTATTCCCAACTGCAGACATCCATGTTTCTTCTAAGTTTCTTCTAAGTTTAAGTTTTGAAAATGCTAATTTTTCTGAAATAAAAATAGTTTATACCTTTGCTCCCCCTTCCCCATGACAATCTGTTTTGCATGTAGAGAGCATTGCACATAGAGAGTTGTAAATCTAGCTAGCATAGCACATTTATATTAGGAGGATGTTATCCCACCCAGAAAAAGTGTGGGAGCTCTTGTCAATGTTCAGGGGATTCAGAGAAACCTATACCGTATACTGTAAAATAAAAGTAAATCAAATTACCCGTTGGTCTTCTGTATGAATACAGTGGTTTCTGTGGTTACTTTCAGTGATTGTATTTGTTCTGTGGATTTAATATTTTATGTAAGATTGCAAAAATGTGTGACGGAGAAAACCAAACTGCGGTCTTTGTTTAAACTATCACTTTTATCATGGTTGTAAAGAGGTGTCAGGTCTAGAGTTGAGCGAACACCTGGACGTTCGGGTTCGGAGGGTCCGAACGAACTTTGGAAAAAAGTCCGGGTCTGGCACCGAACGTTGCCCGAACGTTATCCCGGACCCCATTGACTTCAATGGGGACCCGAACTTTAGGCACAAAAATGGCTGTAACAAAGTCCTGGCAAGTTCTAGAGGGCTGCAAAAAGAAGTTTAATGGGGGTAAGAGTAGGACAAGTGCCCTACAAAAAAATGGGGATAGGGAAAATAAATTAAAATCAAATAAAAAAAATGGGAAGGGGGGTGGATGTGGAGTAGGAGCCTAGAGGTTGACTAGGCCGTGACCATGGCAGTGTAGGTGGAAGTGGCGGTGGTTGAGGAGGAGGTAGCCAGCACTGTATTTTTTTTTTTTTGTTTCTTTACAATTGGGGTAGCCCCCAAAATATTGAGGCCTATTCAAAAAAACAAGTATGAATCGTCCTCCGTCGTAAAGTCGTTGTGCCACGTTCTCATACACACGTGTGCCGATGTGCATGACTGACTACCCAGACGGGGTAAGTTGAAGACCCAGAGGTTTAACCGGTGTACCGGACTCGAACGGCAAATACGGAACCTCCACGACCGGACGGGACGTCGGTCACATAACAGACTTTCACACAAATCGTGCCGTCCTCCGTAATAGTGTCTGTTCGCGTCGGCAAACAGGTGTCGGTTGCACCTGTTCGATTGGAAATAATTTTACTTAGTCCGTACCTAGGGTGTTCTGAACAGACATGGAACACGTCTTATTTGTAAATCTGGCCTGAGTGTTTCGGTAAGCATATGAACAAAAAAACTTATCCGGAGTTATAAAACCCCCGATGGGGTTAACATTTCTTTGTTTTTTTTTTT
>BLSH010323971.1:93962-121580 GCA_018402905.1 Glandirana rugosa | reverse complement strand
GTCAGGGGTTTGTAGACAGACAGGGGCAGTGTAGACAGTGGTATGTGTTTTGTAGACATACAGGGGAAGTGTAGACAGTGTCAGGGGCAGTGTAGACAGACAGGCGGTTGTGGTTTATTTGAGGCTAAACCCAATAAAAATGGTTTCTTTACATCGTCATAGTAAAAAACCAGTTTTAAATACTTCTCTTTAATGAATAAACGTTTTAAAATATTGTCTTTGCGTCTTTTTACGTAAAAAAAAAAGTCAGAAAAAAATTAAATATCGCGTTTTTTATTTTTTGGGTCGGACAGACAGATGTGACGGGGACTGTGACAGATGTGAAGGGGACATACAGATGTTTTGTGTATGGTGACAGATGTGACGGGGACAGACAGATGTTTGGGGACTGTGACAGACAGATGTTTGGGGACTGTGACAGATGTTTTGCGGACATACAGATGTTTTGGGGACTGTGACAGATGTGATGGGGGACACAGATGTTTTGGGGGCTGTTTTATGGGGACAGGGGTATCAGTGTGCTTGGTGCACTGTGTGGGGGGGGCAATCTGTGACAGCTTTCTGCATGAAATCATCATCATGCAGAAAGCTGTCACAGAGCTGCAGCTCCCCCCCTTCCCCCCCGCACTGAGCTCTCACTGAGCTCGGCGGGGGGAGAACTGTCACAGAGACGTCCGTCTCTGTTTACAATGTGACGGCTGTGATTGGACACAGCCGTCACATGATCGGGAGGGCCAGTCACTGCGCCCGTATCCCGATCTCTGCTCAGCTGGATCCTGTGATCATAATGATCACAGGATCCAGCAGCAGCGCGGCGCGTAGCCGCGCTGTGAGCTCCCGTTCTGCAGGACGTAAATACACGTCCTGTCAGAACGGGGAAGCTCCCACCCGGCCGTATATATACAGTGGCTGGGTGGGAGGTGGTTAATAAACCTTTGAAGGCCTCCTAAGGTCAGCTGATGGAGATAAACCTAAAGTTTGCTGTTAAGAAAAAAAGTCTATATAGGGGAATTGGGACCTCCACCCCGTTGCTAGTGACCTCTCCAGTGATACATCCTAGAATTCTATTTGCTTTTCTCACTGCCAGGCCCCACGATTTGCTCATAATGCAATCATCTGAAATAAGTACCCCCAATTTTTTTTTTTTGGCTGTAGTGCTGACCAACACTGTACTCTCAATACTGTACAGCCATGGCCAAAGGTTTTGGCACAAATATTAATTTTCACAAAGTCTGCTGCCTCAGTTTTTATGATGCCAATTTGCATTACTCATGAATGTTATATAGAGTGATCAGATGAATTGGAATTAATTGCAAAGTCCCTCTTTGCCATTAAAATGAACTAAATCAAATAAAAAATATTTCCGCTGCATTTGTAAAGAATGCTCCCGTCTACCTACAGTTGATTCAGCTGTGGTATCGGGGCACCACCAGTGCAGAGCTTGCTCAGGAATGGCAGCAGGCAGGTGTGAGTGCATCCACACACACAGTGAGGCGAAGACTTTTGGAGGATCGCCTGGTGTCGAGAAGGGCAGCAAAGTAGCCACTTCTCTCCAGAAAAGACTGATACTCTACAAAAGGTACAGGGATTGGACTACTGAGGACTGAGGTAAAGTCATTTTCTCTGATGTAGCCCCTTTCTGATTGTTTGAGGCATCCGGAAAAAATCTTGTCCGGAGAAGAAACAGTGAGTGCTACCATCAGTCTTGTATCATGCCAACAGTAAAGCATCCTGAGACCATGTGTGGGGTTGCTTCTCAGCCAAGGAATTGGGCTCACTCACAATTTTGCCTAAGAACACAGCCATGAATAAAGAATGGTACAAAAACATCCTCCGACAGCAACTTCTTCCAACCATCCAAGAGCAGTTTGGTGAGGAATAGTGCCTTTTCCAGCACGATGGAGGACCTTGCCATATGGCAAAAGTGATAACTAAGTGACTTGGGGAACAAAACATCACAATTTTGGGTCCATAGCCAGGGAACTCCCCAGACCTTAATCCCACTGAGAACTTGTGGTCAATCCCCAAGAGGCGAGTTAACAAAAAAAAAGCCCCACAATTTCTGACAAACTCCAAGCATTGATTTTGCAAGACTGGGCTGCCATCAGTCAGGATGTGATCCAGAAGTTGATTGACTGCATGCCCGGGGCGAATCCGTTTTGAAAAAAGAAGGGTCAACACTGCAAATATTAACTCTGCATAAACTTAATGTAACTGTCATTAAAAGCCGTTGGCACTTATGAAATGTTTGTAATTATACTTCAGTATACCATAATAACATCTGACAAAAAGATCTAAAAACACTGAAGCAGCACACTTTGTGAAAATGAATATTTGTGTCATTCTCAAAACTTTTGGCCATGGCTGTACTCTATCAACAGATTATTTTTCTCTAGGTGCACTATTTTACATTTAGAAACATTGAACTGCAGTTTCCACTGCTTTGACCAATCTTCCAGCAATGACAATTCATGTACCAAGTTATAGATAACTCCAGGGATATCATCCATATTTGCACACTTTTGTGTCCTCAGCAAAAAGAGATACCTTGCATCACTTAAAGAAAATAGACTAACTAGCTTAAGGTTTATCAGCCATATTTTGTAACTCAGAGCTCTTAAAAGAGAAGTTTAGCCAAAGCTTTTTTGGCTATACTTCTCCTATGGATCATAGGAATGCAGTTAGGTTTGCACTCCTGTGCTCCTTTTTCAGCCGACGGAGGGCTGAAGCCTGCTGTCGGCTAACGCCACAGAGCCAGGCAAGGCTCTGGAAAGAACCCAACCATATGGTCAGGATCCACCCAGAAACCTTGATCGGCACCTGGCTCAACCTCTCAGCGATTCGCCAAGAGCTTGAGCCCACTACTCCCTCCCCCTCCACAGTCCTGTGCTCCAGTGGGCGCTGGAGGGACAGAGCAGAAAAGCCGGTGACTGACATTCACAGCTCTTTGCTCAGATCGGAGGGGGGGAACTGAGCGATCAGCAGCGTTTTGATAGCTCAGTTCGCACTACAGAGCTGGTGGATTGATGGTGCATACACCTAGGTGAGTATAAAGGTTTTTTGTTTTTTTTTTTTCTTTGGAAAGCCATATTTCTCTTTTAAGCGTAGTCTTCTGTTGATGCAGGGCTATTATGGGAACTGTATCAAATGCTTTGCAGAAATTAAAATATGCTATGTCCACAGCACCACCCTGGTCTAAAGCATTAGTAATCTACGCATACAATTCAATCAGATTTGTCTGACATGATCTGCCCTCAGTTAAGCCATGCTTTCTTGTTCCCAGCAAATTGTGTATTTTTAAGTGATCAATGATCCTTATTTTTAGGAGTGATTCCATTACCTTGACTACAACAGATATTATGGTAACTGGCCTAAAATTGCCAGCTTCTACCTTGCTACCCTTTTTGGAGATAGGTACAATATTTGCAGAACTTCTCCTGTTAAAAGAGATTGATTAAAAAGATCAGTTAATGGCCCAACAACTGTACCTTGAAGTTCTCTTTGAACTCTGGTATGAATACCATCAGGACCCATTGCTTTTTTAGGCTTTAAGCGAGCCCCTCCACTACTTCTGTCTCTAGAAATCCTGAAAAATGAATCATCATTACAAGAACCAGTATGATTACTCAACTTGTTAGTACAATTTTTTTATGACAAGTCTAAACAGAAGTAATCGTTTAAATGGTTTGCTCCATCCAGGTTTCCCTCAACATAGGTGTTGTGCCCAGTTTTTCTTTTAGTGATCCAATTGTATTTTTTCTTTTTATCACTGATGTACCTAAAAACAGTTTGTTTCCTTTCTTAATAGATTTAGCTATTTCCTCCTCTTTCTGTGTTTTGGCAGCACTGATAATGTGTTTGACACCCTTTTGACTATTTTTATACACTTTCTGCTTCCTTGAATCTCCTCTATGCTGTTTTTTCTCCTTTACTATCATACTTACCCCTTCAGTGAACCATAATGGTTTCTTCTTCCATTTACCCTTACTCATTTGCCTGACATATAATCTAGTTGCCTTCAGGATGGTACACTTTAACATTTCCCACTGATTTACTGATTCATTTCATTTTACTCCCTCATTTTCATTCATTTTTTATAAATTAGAACTGTGTGATGTTAAATGTGGATTTGGATGTCAGTCTGTACTCTGGCCAGGATTATAGTACACAGCAAATCTCTATGCACTTAGTGTGGACTTTTGATACCAGCTAGGACAAAGTGTATACTATGTAGTAAATCCTTAGGTCCCTTTCATACGGGTACCTCCGCGGAACGGATTCCACTTGCTCAGCGGGGGATCCCTCCACTGATCCCTGCTGAGCAGGCGGGTGACAGGTCCTGTCCACTTTGCTGTGCGGAGCAGAGATGGATATGGTCCCACTCTCTGGGGATATCAGATCGAAATGGACCTCTTGTCCTTTTCATCTGATCCGATCCACAGATGGATGGAAAATAGGACTACCATCCTTCTGGATTTTGCAGGCAGGATCGAATAGAATCGGCTCCATAGGGGAGACAGGAGGGTCCGATCAGGTCCACCTAAAAAACTGACAGGCTGACCTGATTGGACAGCCCATGTGAAAGGACTCTTAAGGTAGAACTTGTAATCAATGACAATCTTTTTTTATCTGAGGTAAACTGTGAGCTGCTGACTGTGGCATGTTACTATATGACTTATATTTTTCACAGGGATTGCAACGTTTAAATGCATCAATTTCACAAACTATTTGAAGGTCACTGATTTTATATAATATGGAATATGCACAAAATATGTAGTTTATTGTAACATCTATCATATAGTGTTCATGGCCATTACAGGGTCTTTTCTTGGAATTTGTATCCCCTGTTATCTAATATCCTAATACTATAATATACACAAGAGGTTGTGAGAGACCTTCATGGAATCAACTCTGCTTTGTAAATGATATACCATTTAGTCAAGTTACAGTCATGCATTGGATGCAGCAAGAATCTGACATAACAAAACTGCATTGGGATTGTTGGATTTCAGTGTAATTACATGCTCTATGATAGTACATATTAGGTATTATGGATAATCATATAGAAAATCTTTTGCCAGCTATATGCCTCAAAATGAACACTAAATAGATATGTATTATTGGGCTGATAATGCGATGACTGTGACTCTGAACTAGACCACAGTCCATAGAAGGTTTATAATATAGCAATTTGAAAACCTGTATAACTGTCATTGCATGAAATTGTGGCTCCCTTTAGGAGACCTGATGTGACTGTTCTACATGAAGCGCGGTGTTGTATTTTATATCTCAAGGGTGCTATTTACATACAGTCATGTGTAAAAAGTAAGTAGCGCCTAAGAAAGTTTACTTTTTTGAATGCATTTGAACAAGCAACTATTAGGTCTTCATTCAAACAGCGCTTACAGAAAAAGTGATATAATATACTTGAATAAAAACACAAAGAAAGTGTACATTTTCAATCATTTATTCAACAAAAATAGCAATAGATGTAATAGTGTACTGTGGAAAATGTAAGTAAACATTTGGCCTCACAAGCTGGTATTGCCCCCTTTAGCAGATATGAATTATTTTAAGCATTTTACATAATTGCCCATCAGTCTCTGACATCAACTTGGAAATGTGTTTTTAGTTGTAAGATGTGTGTGGTTGCCCTTGCATGAGTGGCCCACTTCAAATTAACCCACATTTTGGTGGTAATCAAGGCTTTGGCTAGACCAGTCTATAAGCCATTATGTGCCATTTTTTTTTAATTAAACACCAGAGAAATAAATCTAGGAAGTCTAAACAAATGTTATACTTTCCAGATTAATTTCTCCAGTGTTTAAATGTATATGTGTTTAGATGGGTTCAGAGTCTCCAATACACTTATGCATTATATCATTACATGCATTTACTTCCCTTTAGAAATTTCCAAATGAATCCATAAAATAGCATGTCTGTGTGAATTAGGCCTAACCATCTATTTCTTCTTTCTGAGTCATTCTTTGGTGGATTTGCTAGAGTGCTTCATCTCATTATTGTGCTGAAAGATCCATTTCCAGTTCAACTTCCTCTTTTTGGGAAAGCGGTGTACCTAACGCAAAACATGTTAGAAAAGATCTCGTTCTTGTTGTTTTAATAAGGAAAGAATATTATTTTATGTCTCAGTGTGCAGCATTTCTATACCTGGTACAGCCGATTGCTGTATGTGATTGTGGAGGGTGGAACCGGATTTCACCTGTAGCGGCACGTGAAATATATTCCTTTTTCTGACAGATTGGCCTAACATTCCCATTAAGTAGACCAGGGTTTCTCAACCAGAGTTCCGTAGAACCCTAGGGTTCCTCCAGAGGTTGCTAGGGGTTCCTTGCACAATGGTTAGTTTCTATCTCTCAGATAAATTCCCAATGATACCATTGATCTTTTTAGCTATCTGTAAGAGGGTAATTCTTCCCAATGACCATCACACTAATGTATCATGAGTTGTAGATTTTTAATTTTTAGCAGGGGTTCCCTGAGAGTGGAGAATTATTTCAAGGGCTCCTGTGTGTTGAAAAGGTAGAGAAAGGCTGAAGTAGACCTTAGTATGATACAGAATTCATAGTTAAGTTGGGGACTGTAAGCATATGTACAATATATCTGTGTTGGAGGGAGCTGTGGATTATTTTATAATAGATCTTTGATAGAGTTCTTTACATGATATTTCATGGTGAAAGAATATACAGTTTCCAAATATTGATGTATGGTTATTCTATGCATACAAATATGCGGGTGTGTGTTTTTAATGTGCTTTTACATGCTTTAATATTTGTTTTATATTTCTTTATTCAGATGATGTCATGTAATCTGCATATGTGCATTGGAGACAATATTAGTTATATTATGGATCCAGCTTAGACTATTCTATGCAAAAGTTGCAATGTCACCCTATGCGCTGAGTAAATATACTTCAAATACGTTTTCTGTTAGGTGGTGAATCTAACCATAATTTTGGATGTGAAGCCGATTTTGCTTCCAACAGAAAACATTTCCCTCCTAGATGCTTCATCATGATGTTTTTGAAACTGCTCTTCAATTTTAGTAGTGTGTGTGGTTTATCTTGGAATATAGGAACAATATTTACACAGTAAAGCACACCAATCCTGTAAAATGGACGCACACTGCTTGGCCATTAAACAATCATGCAAAACAATTGATGACCGAACCACTCCAAGAAAATAAATGATCATACCATTATGGATCCTGATCATATTTAATGGCTTTCTGTAGACATTTGTGGTTAAACATAACTTCTCCAAATCTAAACTTGTTTGAGTGTAGAAAACAAAGTGAAAAATGACTCAAATTACACCCCCTTTCTACATTGCACATTCTAGATTTTTTGTATAGTGGGCCTGTAGTTTCTGTATGGCAGCCCTGTCATTAATTCCAGTTCTGTGAAACTCCTGACATAAAGTATTTATTGGGGCTGGATAGCAGAAGTGCTCATTTAATTATGTGACAGCCTTGGAAGCTCTCTTATTTGAAACTCAGCAACTATCCTGTTCAACGTACCTCTATGCCTTTGAATGAAGCACAACTTGTATGCACTGTTCCTATTTCCTGATGCTATTTTCTCATGGTTAGTGGATGTGGTCCTATTTTTTTGGATTGGTAGCAAGTAATGTATAGGTAAAAGTTTTGGACTGCTGTAAGCAAGACGAGTTTCCAATTCTGGTCAGGATCATAGCACAACCTGAAGTCACATAGGTGGTTTAAGAGTATGTTTGATTTTCAAATGCAAATGAGCACTTGTAGTGTTCATTTACTATGAATGACCCCAGTGGAACCTTTTCTTAAGATGGTTATAAATTGATTTAGGTGACTGACACTTTGATTTTTTGCGTAAGAAAGGTGTGATACAAATACAATTATGTGGCATTCGTAATGCATCTTTATTAATCATTATCTTCCAAGGAACGCTTTTTTTTTTTTTTTTTGTGTCACCATGTTTTGCAAATGAATTTGGTTACTCAGCACTGAATTTGAAATTGTTTGGCATACAAGTAGGTTTTGTAAACACAAAGCATTCACATAGTTACTCTGCTTACATATTGGAACTAGGTAAATTCAGCAGCTCTGTCACCATTATCCAGAGAATCAGGACATCATTTGCCAGGCAGTTGTCAAACTTTACCATAAATGGATAAGAAGAACAAATTGTATACATATTAGAAAGGATTAGTGTATCCGAAACATTGCTGAGTCATCACTTTTTATTCTACTGATGGCATTTATAAAGATCGGTTTCATCTTTCAGGAATCATGTAACTTACAAATCCAGGCCCTAGAAATTCATGAATGGCACATACATACTTGTGAGATGGTGCAGCAGTTAGACTCCCAAGTCACACTAAAGTGACTGATAAACCACCATGCATATAATGTTTATGTATAAGAGATGGATAAAACCACTAATGGTACCAAATCAGCAAAAATATTTCTGACACAAAATCTGGTTGCATATAATCAGAGCGCTTGGCGCTACTTACAATATTAGTATTTTGTTAGCTAGATTTTCTCTATACTATGAAGATCTCAAACATTTTGAAACTCTTTTTACATTATTGCTGAAATGGTTAGACTGTGGTGCAATCTTAGCCCTTTGTGGACTTCTTACAGTAGAATGGCCTGCTTTACTGTTAAAGGATACGTTCATCTTTTTGAACATGTTACATATTTAATAAAAAGTGAACTTATTATTTAACCAAATAATATATCTGGTCTCACACTGCTCATGGAATACCCATTAGAGACTCACCACTATATGAAAAACCAAAAATATAAACAATTGCTTTAGACACACTTTTGCTGATGTAATCGTCAAAACCTTTACACTCAGGTTGTTGGCTACCAGTCTTAAAAAACACAGTATCTCCAAATGGAATTTTCATAAATCTCACACCTGTAAGGGAAGATACTGGTAAACAGTCAGAACATATGATCAACAAATGCATTCAGTCTTTTTTGACTAAGGTGAGGGGCATTGAAACTGTTCAATAAAAGGCCAAAATATAGAACATTGCAACACTTCCCTTCTTTACAACAAAGTCAGTTTTAATTTTTCTGATTACTGTCCAGTAGCTGAAGAAAAGCAGGGGCCTTGGTAAGAACTTTATCCTATTGGTAGAACAGTGTCGTACACTGTAGAGCACAAGCAAACATTTTCCTAACAGCCCAATGGAATGTTTATACACTCATTTGTTTTTAAAGTGAGGCTATAAAGATAGACATATAGGTGCTACTTTGTGCAGGGTCAGGCAGAAAGCTGCCTGACTGTTATTTCCTGGGAGGGACCTCTGTGCCTTCTATGGCCAGACACTTGCAAATTCTCTCTTGCAGTGGGGCTGCACCCGCATTGCCAGACCAGGGTTACCTGCTAATTTAGGTCTGCGCGAGGGAGGGGGGGTGTATTTAGAAAAGATTTACCTACCTGATCCACTGTGCTGCTAGATCAGCCCCTGCAGCTTCTTCTCCAATGTGCTTCAATGGTCTAAGGTCATGATATCATCAAGAATGATGTAGGGTCCATAGCCCTGCTTTCAACATGATGAAGTCAAGGGACAGTTCACCGCCAGAGCATGGGGGAGCAGAGGATTAGGGAAGTAAAGGTGATTTTACTATCTCCTTGAATAAATGTGGGAGAGTATTCAAATTTCCCAGATTTGGACTTCAAACAATATTCTTATTCTCCAAAAATAATCCCTACACATCCACTATTTAATAGCTCTGTAATCTATTTTTCATGGAATTGTTTGCTACTTTTTCTGCTTCTTAGTAACATCCTCTGAGTTCCCAAACCTCTCCCTTCCTCACATGCATTTGGCACAAGCTGTGCATGTTAGCAGTGGGCATTGCTCTATGCTCATTATAAATACTTTAGTCCATAGTTCCTATTCCATCTCAACAGCAAGCAAAAGAGGGTGGCTACATTCAGTGGGACCATAGAGAATAAACTGTAGCCACTCTCTTTCAAAGTTGGACTACAGCAGCAAAACAAATGAAATTTGAAGACAGGGAGCAAAAGAAAGGTACTTTTTGGAGGAAATAATACATACTTTTTTTTTTTACACCAGAGGCTAGTGTCACTTTAGGTATAAGATAACCAAAATCATGTGTCTTTGTCACAAAAGTTGAATTAAAGTATAACTAAAGGCAAAACTTTTTTTTTTCTTTTTAGTTGTGGAGAGGGATTAGAACCCCTGTCATTTTTTATTGCTGTGTCCCTGCCAGGAACCATGAATCAGACTGAGACAGAAGTGTAGTAAAAAAAAATCAACCTATTTAACCGCTTCAGCCCCAGAAGGATTTACCCCCTTTATGACCAGAGCACTTGCGTTAGTCAATTGACAATTGCGCGGTCATGCGACGTTGTACCCAAACAAAATTGACATCTTTTTTTTCCCACAAATAGATCTTTCTTTTGGTGGTATTTTATCACCTCTGCTTTTTTATTTTTTGCGCTATAAACAAAAAAGAGCAACAATTTTGAAAAACAGATTTTTTTAGCTTTTCGCTATAATAAAGATCCAAAAAAAAAGTTAAAAAAAAAACAAATTTCTTCCTCAGTTTAGGCCAATATGTATTCTTCTACATATTTTTGGTTAAAAAAAAAAATTGCAATAAACTTATATTGATTTGCTTGCACAAAAAGTTATCTCGTCTACAAAATAGTAGGAGATAGATTTATGGCATTATTATTATTATTTTTTTTTTACTAGTAATGGCAGCGATTTGCGATTTTTAGCAGGACTGCTATATTTTGGTGGACAGATCGGACACTTGACAATTTTTTGGGACCCGTGACATTTATACAGTGATCAGAGCTAAAAAATAGCCACTGGTTATTGTATAAATGTCATTAGCAAGGAAGGGGTTAACACTAGGGGGTGAGCAAGTGGTTAAATGTTCCTTAGGGAGGTGTTTCTAACTGCGTGGGGGGTGGGCTGACGGGGAGTAGAGATAGATCACTGTCCCAGATTACTTGGAACAGCAGATCTCTCTCTACTCCCCCGACAGAACGGAGTTCTGTCTGTTTACATTGACAGATCTTTGTTCTGTCTCTCTGTGGATAGATCGCGGGTAGCCGGCAAACATCATGGCCACACGCATCGGCTCCAGCGCTGCGCCTTGGGATAGCTCTTAAAGCGGCCGATGTACAATGATGCCGATTTGTGCAGCCTTGCCAACCTGCCACAGTACAACTGCAGCGGCTGGTTGGCAAGCGGTTAATAAAAATGGTAAAGTAGAACAAACAGAGCAAACAAAGTCAAAACACAGCCAAGGTGCGGTAGCCAGAGTGAATGGTTGGAGCAAGCCAGCAAACAGAGATCAGCGAGGTCAAACAAACAGCATGCGTGGATCAGGAGCAAGAAGGGAAGTCAGCCGAGCAGAGTCTTTAATACAGAAACCAGAAGGACCATCAAACAGGCAAAAGTCATTCATAGGAAAACACAGCCGAGATTTATGCAGAGATGTTGATGAGGCGAAGGCATCTGAGATCTGATCCAGGCAGTTTATATAGCTAGGAGAGCTAGCTAATAAGCAGGATATGGACATCAGGTGAGACAGAGTGGAAGCTGAGACTGGCAATTAACCCTCAGCTGAGCAGCTTTCTCTGAGAAGGGAGGGCTGAGCCTAGCCCTGACAGTACCCCCCCTCAGGGGGGCCACCAGGTTTGAGGTAAAACATCTATGGAAGGCACGGAGGCGAACAGGAGCATGTATCTCTGAGGATAAGACCCAAGAACGCTCTTCAGGACCGTACCCTTTCCAATGAACCAGGTATTGTATGCACCTACGGGAGTCAATGATAGATTGTATTTTATTCTCCTCGTGGTTTTCAACCTGAACAGGATGAGGACGTGGTACTGAGGTGGTGAAGTGGTTGCATACCAAAGGTTTTAACAAGGAGACATAGAATACATTAGAAATTCACATATTAGAAGACAGGTCTAAAGCATAAGCCACTGGGTTGATCTTGCGGAGAATACAGAAAGGCCCAATAAACCGTGGTGCCAGCTTCAGTGAGGGAACACGGAGTTGGAGGTTGCTAAAAAGACAACCAGACCCTCTCCCCAACTTGATAAGAAGGCACAAGTAGGCGTCTGGGGTTAGCATGGCATCTGTACCTATTATTGGCACGTCGCAAGACTCCCAGACCTGTACCCAAGTGGAATGAAGACCACGGAGATGCTCCTCTAATGCAGGGATTCTCTGAGGAACAAATGAGTCCAGAAACATGGCTGGTTGGAAACGGTATTGACCAGTTGTTATGGTGGTCAGAAATATAGCAATGTAGAAAGTGTTCCAAGGACTGGTTGGCTCATTCTGCGGCCCCATTGGACTGCGGTGATATGCAGAAGAGAAGGAAAGCTGAATTCCCAACTGTGCACAAAAGGCTTGCCAAAACCTGGACACTAATTGGCTACCCCTGTCTGAGATGATCACCTTGGGAAGCCCATGTAAGCAAAAGATCTCCCAAGCAAAAATGGATGCCAGTTCCTTGGACGTAGGCAACTTCTTAAGTGGAATACGATGTGACATCTTTGAGAATCAATCAACCACCATAAGGATAACTGTGTTACCCAGAGTGTTGGGTAACTTCACAATAAAATCCATAGATAGGTGGCTCCAAGGCTGCTCCCTGTTGGGTATGGGTTGTAGAAGACCTACTGGAAGATGTTGCAGTGTTTTGTTCTGAGCACACACAGAACAGGCTGCTATGAAGGCAGCTACATCAATGCGGACACTAGACCACCAGAACTGTTGGAAAATAGCCTAAATGAGTTTATTCTTACCTGGGTGACCAGCAGCCTTGGGAGAATGGTAAGTTTGGAGCACAGTAGTATGGAGATTCTCAGGGACAAAGCAGCGGTCACAGGGTTTCTCAGGAGGAGCATGGATCTGAGCAGCAAGGATCTTGTCACCCAAAGGTGAAGTGAGACTGGTATGAACCATAGCCAGAATACCATCAGGAGATATCACAGGAACTAACTCCATCTTGGAAGTGGGGGAAAACTGTCGCAACAATGCATCAGCCCTTACATTCTTAGTACCGGGTAAGAATGAGACTAATTGAAGCTTGACAAGAACAGAGTCCATCGCACCCTCCTGGGGGAGAGGCGTTTAGCCTCAGACAAGAATGTGAGATTCTTATGGTCAGTGGTACTCTCAAGGAGATGCCTCCATTCTTTAAGCGCTTAAATGATTGCTAACAGCTCTATGTCCCCAATCTTGCAATAGCATTTCGCAGGAGACAACTTCATGGAAAAGTGGCCACAAGGATGCATAGCGCTCTTGGAGGTGGAACATTGAGACAGAAGGGCCCCACCTCCAGTCTCAGAAACATCAGCCTCAAGGATGAAAGGTAATGTAGGATCAGGATGTGCCAATGCAGGAGCAGAAACAAAGGCAGCCTTGAGAGTTTCAAAGACTTTAATGGACTCTTGCAGAACAATTCTGTGGGTTACCGTCCTTTCTGGTCATATCAGTACAGGGTTTGACCAGAGACGAGAAGTTACTAATAAACGTCCGATAATAATTGGCAAAGCCAAGAAAATGTTGTAGTGGCTGTAAACCCACGGGTAGGGGCCACTGTAGAACTGCCAATAGCTTCTCCAGGTCCAACGAAAAACCAGCAGTGGAAATGCCATGACCCAGGAATTTAACTTGTTCAAGATGGAACTCGCACTTCTCTAATTTGCAATACAGGTTATTCTCTCTCAGCCACTGAAGCACACGGCAGACATCTGTGTGGTGGCTCTCTAGGGACTTTGAATATATGAGGATATCGTCGAGAAAAAAACCACCACACGTTGCTGCAACAAATCTCAAAGGACATCGTTGATTAACTCCTGAAAAACTGCCAAAGCGTTGCAAAGACCAAATGGCATTACGAGGTTTTCATAATGGCCTGTCCTGGTGTTAAACACAGTTTTCCACTCATCGCCCTCCTTGATCCTCACGAGATTGTATGCCCCTCTCAGATCAAGCTTTGTGAAAACTGTTGCTCCCTTGAGGCAGTCAAATAACTCAGCAATCAAGAGAATCGGAGAAGCATTCTTAATCGTGAAGCGATTGAGACCCCTATAATCGATACAAGGTCTCAGTTCGCCACTCTTTTTTTTCACAAAGAAGAAGCCAGCACCAGCAGTAGACGAGCATTTGCGGATGAACCCTCGAGAAAGTGCGTCTGCAACATACTCCTCCATAGATTTATCCTCCGAGACAGACAAAGGGTAAACCCGGCCACGAGGGAGTATGGCACCAGGTTGAAGGTCAATTGTGCATTCATATGACCAGTGTGGAAGCAAACTACCGGCCTGACCTTTATCAAAGACATTGCTAAATTCATGGTACTCCTCTGGCAGGGAGGAGTGTGAAGAGGTACACAAGATCTTAGCCACTTTCTGAAAACATGCCCTACTGCATTGTGGCAACCAAGAAAGAACCTCATCACAAAGCCAATCAAAAGAGGAATTGTGCCTCTGTAACCAAGGATAACCAATACCCACCAGAAAATGAGGAGAGGAAATGGCTTGGAATTAGATTATCTCATGGTGAAGAGCCACTATGGCCATGGTCAACGGAGCAACCTCATGAGTCATATGGGCAGGCTGTAGAGGTCTCCTATCAATAGCAAGTGGAGTGGCCCAAAGCTGCAGCAGAATCGAGTGCTTAGACACAAAGGCACTATCTATGATTAGAGCCTGTATCTCGATGGATGACTTAGATCAAGAAAGGGTAACTGGAACCAGGGGCTTATCCTTACCGCTGATTGGGGATGAAACAATGCCACTTATAGTCGGTTCCCTACAGGACTTCAGGTGCAAACATCCCCCCAGACCAGTAGAACAAGACTTCAAAAAGTCACTTGCTTGGCCACATTAAAGGCACAATCTCTCCTTCCTCCTAAAGGCTATCTCATCCACAGAGAGACGTGTGAAGCCCAACTGCATGGGTTCTACCTCAATGGCAGGCTCGGAACCAGGAGTTATGGGAGGTGAGGGAGCCATAGGTGGGACTACAAATCTTGGAGCCAAACATACAGGAGGCTTCCACAAGTGCTCCTTAAAGCAGTGGTTCTCAACTACTGTCCTCAGGATCCACCAACAGGCCAGATTTTAAGTATTACCTTGGTGAGATGCAGACAATACTGCAATTACTGAGCAGTAAATGATATCACCTGTGATACATTTCAGCTATCCTGCAAACCTGGCCTGTTAGTGGGTCCCAAGGATAGGAGATGAGAACCACGGTCTTAAAGAAAGGTCTCTCTCACAGGCTGGAGTCAATGAGAATGGAAAACGTGCTCAACTTCTCCAGCTTAGTGGGTATGTCTCGGGCTGCTATCTCATCTTTGATGTGATCCGAGAAACCATGAGAAAATACAGCCATGAGAGCCTCATTGTTCCAAGCAACTTCTGCTGCCAGCGTATGGAATTCAATGGCGTAATCGGCAACAGTTCTCGTACCTTGTTTGATGGACATGAAGCTTTTGGTAGCAGTAGTGGAGCATGTGGGAATGTCAAATACCCTTTTAAAGGAGGCCACAAACTCTGGACAACAGGTTTTTGCGTCTCCCATATAGGGTTTGCCCAGGCCAAGGCTCTGTCAGAAAGCAAAGAAATCGCAAAACCAACTTTGCTTCTGTCCATGGGAAACACCTGGGGCAGCATCTCAAAGTATATCCCAACCTGGTTGAGAAACCCTCTGAATTGAACTGGATCACCCCCAAATCACTGGAGAAGTGGAGCGGAACCAGACATACACCAAATAGAGGTAATATTTGAGGTGGGTGCCTGCACAGAGATTTGAGCATCAGCAGGAACGGCCTGCAACACAGGTTGTGCCGCAACAGCCACCGTAGGAGGAACCAGGTGAGCAGTGCAATTCAGGAAAGTCTGTAACGCTATGGCAAACTGATCCATGCAGTGATCCTGCTCATCCAATCTGGAAAAAATATTACCAGCAAGTGGATTGACTGCATCTTCTGAATTCATGGCCTTCCCTACTGTCAGGAACCAGTGCAGTAAAAATGGTAAAATAGAACAAATAGAGCAAAAAAAGACAAAACATAGTCAAGGTTCGGTAGCCAGAGCGGATGGTTGGAGCAAGCCAGCAAACCGGGATCCAGAAATCAGCGAGGTCAAACAAACGGCATGTGGGGTCAGGAGCCAGAAGGGAAGTCCGTCTTTAATCCAGAAACTAGAAGGAACTTCTAACAGGCCAAAGTCATTCACAGGAAACCACAGCAGAGATTTATCCAGAGACGTTGACCAGGCTAAGGCGTCTGAAATCTGATCCAGGCAGTTTATATAGCTAGGAGAGCTGGCTAACGAGCAGGATATGGAAATCAGGTGAGACAGAGTGGAATCTGAGACTGGCAATTAACCCTCAGCTGAGCAGCTTGCTCTGAGACAGGAGGACTAAGCCCAGCCCTGACAGTCCCCAATTAGGGAGATTCACCCGCCCTCTATTTGTCCTGTTTACCATTATCATTGAAAGTGAAAATAAAAGAAAACCCTACATTTTGGGTTGTCCTCAGAAAAGCAAGAGAGGGGGAATATTCCAATGAGGATACTAGTTTTGGTAACCCTTTGAAGGGGGAGATGCTCTTAGTTTAGAGGAATAGGAGAGGGGTAATCTAGCACACAAAATAAAAAATATATAGTCCACAGAGTTAATGGTGTTGGGGCACATGGAGTTGACAATAGAAATGTAATGCTTAATTCAGTGTCTGCTGCAGGTGTAGCACTAGAGGGTATACTTTAGGCAAAGGAAGGAGAGAAAGCAACGCTTTCTGAGTGCAGCATTTAGGTTGTTTATTCAAAGGCAACAATTTGGCAACTTACAGGATCAACAGGGTTAAAAAAAAGCTCATCATTAGAGAGCTGACAACACTGTGTGGAGTGGAGCAGTTGGCAGTGCTGGTGGTTTCTAGCACTTCCTAGATTGTCCGAGAACCCTGGGGAGGCTGTGATGACATCGGCATGTGCTTGGAGCATGCATGCGCCTTCGTTAAGCCATTTGATGGTGATTTTTTTTATGTAGGAGCTGAGAGGAAGATAACTAAAGGGCAAAATGCCAGTACAACAGATGGTAACAATAAGAAACTAGTACACAGCGCAACTGCCCACAAGGGAGAAACAACTAATGCTTTAAGATGAGCTGGTCAATAAATTAAAATAGCGTTAAAAAATATATGTATATGATAATAAATACCAAATAACATTATAATCATCATAAAATACTTACAAATTGATGTGTTTGAGGGAGGTCTCCTTTTTGGGCAGTTGTGCTGTGTATTAGTTTCTTGTTATCTGTACTGGCGTGCTGGGCTTTAGAGTGCCCCTCTCAGCTCCTGCCCATAAAAACCACCACCAAAATAGCCTCCCCCATAGCCTGACGAAGGAGCACGCATGCTCCATATGCATGCCACGCCCACTGCCTTCAGCTTCCTTTGTTCTCATCTCAGCCTCCCCGGGGTTCTCAGACAATCTAGGAAGTGCTGGAAGCCACCAGCACCACAGACTGCTCCATACCGCTGAAGCATCCAGCAGGCCCTGACCGGCCAGCTATAGTGGTGTCTGTTTTCTAATGATGAGCGTTTTTAACCCCATTCATCTTGTAAGTTGCCAATTTGTTGCCTTTGAAAAAACAACTTAAATGCTACACTCAGAAGGCACCGCTTTCTCTCCTTTCTTAAATTGCAGGGCTTTCCTGTCACTTTCTGTTTGGCTATAGGACAGGACGAGAGGGGAAATATCCGCAATGGGAGACAGATGGCAAAAAAAAAAAAAAAAAAAAAATCTGATGGGTTATAACCCTCCCTTGCTCTAGCCAAAATGAATAAAAAAGTTTTGCCTATAGTTCTTAAAAAAAATGCTTTAAGTAGGATATCTGTCCACTTACCACTGTAGTCCCAGTTCCCTTTGAAAGAACACATTGAAAGAAGAGTAGTTCCTTAATTAGAGAATACCATACCTGTGATACTTTGCGGGCCATCAAGTATGAGAAGACGTAGTCAAGGATACTGTATTGGGCAGACGGTGTAATGGCAGTAAAAAACATTAGTGACCCCAGCTGGAAATTTATCTTTTTGCCAATTAATGCTCACTCCTAGTGCTGGCATCATTAAATGAGCACTGGATGCTTATACCATTCTGTAATTTGTTCCCAGTGAAACATATTTAGGAAATTATGGGCAAGCACGTTCTCTTGAGTAAACACCGGTCTCAATAAATTAAATGTCTAAATGTTAAAGAACTTAAAGAATTACTATTACATATATTATTTGATGTCCCAGTCCCCTAGGCTATAAACTATATATAGTACTGCGAAGGCTGAGATCTAGTATGTGATGGCATGCCGCAATTTCCACCCATTGATCATATTAACAAAAGAGGGTGTGTCCATTTCCCAGTGAACAACAACTGCGCTCACACAGTAGTGCTGCTTACACACGCCATGTCTGTTTCCAAACTGGGAGCAGCAGCAGTGTCATTACAAGGCTTTCATGAATTATACTATTTGCTATGAAAGCCCTGTGCTGCAGTCTGTGTACAATTGGAAAGGGGGGCCTCATTCTGACATTTGTAGTCAGGAATGAGTGGGTAGAGCTCAGGGCACTGGATTTCACATTCTACAGCTTCTAGAAAGATGAAACAACGTGCTACTTTTTACCATAGGGGATTGGAGCATTAAATTATATATAAAGTGATAGTTCTTCTTTAAATCCGATCTCCAGCTTTTAGTGAACTTTGGCCAAGTTGGTCCAAACAAACTATATGCTTTGCTAAGACATGCAGCAGCATCCAGTGCTGAATAAACTCTATGTAGCCTCAGCTACATACAGTGCATAATGCTGTGTTCCAGCAGCAGAACGGAAACCTCCTATCCAGCTCAAACTGAGTCAAGCTGAGCACCCCTCAGCCATTTAGAATTCTCTAACTACATACAAAGCTTCCTCTGACTGAGGTGAAGAGGCTGGCGAATGATGTCACAATCTTTGTCTCAGCCAATCAGAAGAAGCTTTGTATTCAGAGATTACAAAGCTTCCTATGACTGTCTGAACAGTGCTGAGCCTGACTCAGTTTTGTTCTGGTAGTGGGAAGGAAAGTTCCCTTTTCACTGCAGTACTGTATGCAGCTGAAGGTAATACAGTTCATAAAGCACTGACAACCGATGCATGTCTTAGTGACCAGCTTGGTCTATTCAAATTATTTAAACTTCGTTAAAAGCTGGAGATCAGCTTTGAGGTCTGCAATAAATCATCCAAGATGCCATCAATCATCTTTTTGATTTAATGGCTAACTAAAGCACTGCTGAAATGGAGGGCATTCCTTATTGGTGTCATATTGAAATTCTATTTAGTGGTAAAATTAGAGCAATTGGAATAGATCCAGTTACACAAAGGTGCAACCAGGGACTGATTGGTGGTAAAGGTCCCTCATGAGTCAGTAAATCAAAACAGCATTTAGATTAGGAGGCAAATCATGACTTAACTGATAATTATTTTCATAATACAGGAAATAAAGCAGCGTGTTTTGTACCCAGCAAAATACCATAATATGAAGTAAATGATTTACTATCTGAGCAGTGAATCATAGCTCCAGCTTCCCAGATGAAATATTTTTATTTTTGAAATAAATTTAAATCTATTGTAAAAGTAGTCAATTGAATGAAAACATTGTAGACACATCCTCGACTTGTGGACACATTGACTTCAAGTTTTTGCAACTGAAAGAAAAGCATTAATGCATCCTATATTTGTGTAACATTGATTCCAGCCTATCTTCACAAGCATCAGACCACAGTTTTCACATGTGAGCACAACAGTGGGTTTAACCTGAAAATATGAAGTAGGAAAGTGTTTTTTCAAGCAGTTACTGCTGGCTGTTATGTAGCGGGCCCAGTCCTCAAAGAAGCCCTAGGAATGAATATTCAATGAATCATACACTAATGTTGGTCCTTTTTAGCAATATTCCTGATCTTTGAACAACCTACAGTCTAAATTGTTCAAACTGCACCAGAATAAATGTATGTCCCTAAAGGGGGACCTTTACAACATAGAATAACTATATATAAAACTAAAAAGCTCTAATGCAGCATGGTTATGTTACTGAGAGAAAATAATTGTTTACTTTTAAAAAGTTAATAAAATGTTGCACTTTCTTAATTCCCACCAGGCTACTACCTTCCTGCAAGCACAGGGCTGTCCATTTCTTCTACTTTGTGCGAGTTGGTATTTATCTGTTTTAGGTGAACCACTGAAGCACACCCATAGTCAGGGAAGTTCACAATATTGCTGATATGCAGGATATTATAAGATCTCCCACTACAATGTTAAAATGTTGTCATTCCCTTTCTGCACAGGCACTGGACGTAAATAGCATAGAACATGCAAGGTGATGACTTTACAAAGGTAATACTTCCCTTTACAGTTTAATCATTTGCTTTTTACCCAAACCTACAATGTTATGGATGAATGTAACAACATTACTGGGTCATTTTTAATGTGGGGTTCACTTTACTCTATTACTACTTTTATAAGTACTGCTTTCTAAGGACTATTTTTTATTTCTAAAGGGCATTATTGCCAGTGAGAACTGCATTTCTTTTTATTTGTTTTTTAAAGACTGTAAATTATTCTGGATCACATCTAAAACAGGTAGCAAAAGTGGACCCACATGCCAGTATCCATTGCACCTGCCATGACACATACATGGCCCTTTTAAATGCATCACTCATTTATATGATAATTGCTCAGTGACATTTACTTTATCAAAATGGAAAATGTATATTTTAACCACTTTAGGATGAAGTTGCAATTAACTTACAACTGTAATCAGGTTATAAAAGACATTATTGGTGGGTGTTTATAACTCATTAATACAATTAAATTAAAAATCAAACAGAAAAGTAAACAAACAAAACTCTAGCCTGAGTTGTTGCATTTTTTTGGGATTGTGTTCTTAGGAAGGCTTACAGGAACCATTGAAATCCTTCATTTAATAATGCTAGTTGACTGTGAGACAAAAAAAAAGTAGCAAAGTAGTTTCAATCAAAATTATCCAGATCCCATACAACTCTGTGGCAGAAGCATGGAATAGTTCAACAATGACATCCTTTATCTGATCTTCCAAGGCAAAGGTAACCTGCTTTGAATGTGTGATGTCCTAGGAAGCAGCTCACTTGGTCTTGTAGCAGGGAACGTATTCAGCTGTACTTAAAGTATGTTTGACACAAGTCCTTTCATCACCTTCCCATATAAATGGCTGTTATTAATCCTTAATTTTTGGGCAAAGACTTGACAAAAAATATATTTATATATATTTTCCTTCTTTCTAATGAATAAAAATAATTTAAAACACTAGAGGCTATACATGACTATATAGATGCTGTTCATTTATAAATTAAATAATGTACACTTGCTTTTTCCAGTCACTGTATGCCAGTTGGAAATACAAAACAAAGTCTTGCTTCTCACAGGCCTATTGAACGACGCCACTTTTATGCTTGCAGTTATTAGTTTGTTTTGCAAGTCTGGATAGGTCTTCAAGTTCTGTGATAGGTCTTTGTTGTTTTTCCCTAAAAAGTTCAGTTTAGGATCAACATTCATCTTCGACCTCTCGGATTGGCGGTATCAAGCTGCTCGTTGATTTGTATTGATTAATTTGATTAGCCATATGTGTGCTCATTGGCTTAATCTGAATGTTTCTGGGATAAGCGTTTTCCATTTCATCTGTATACCATTTCTTTTCTGCTGTGGAGCAAAAGTTGAAGATAGGAAAGGGGAAACAGGATAGGAACAGATAGCATGCATAGAATGCAGAAAAGATGTGACAAAATAAAAAAAGCATAATTTGCAAAAAAAAAAAGGTATGGTAAAATATAAAGAATTGTGGGCAAGATGGGCATGGATGCAAGAAGGATTAGTAGCAGCAGGGGGTGAAAGCAGAAAAGAAATGGAAAAGTAGGTTTGAGGGAAAGACAAAATGGGAGAAAGGAAATAGGCATAGTTAGTGCTTGAAGCCAAATAATCCCAAACGATCATTAAAATGAGTGAAAAAAAAATAATGTGAGAAAGAAAGAACAGCAGTGATGGGAAACCAGTGCATAAAACCGCTTCCATGGCAATTTCACCAACATTGTAATTGTTCCTAAGCTACTTATTTCATGTACGGCTGGACTAATTATTTCATATTAAGCTATCAGTCTTGGACGTCTGGCTTCTGTTTATGACAATATGTTCCTGTTTACACCAGTCTGTAATTCACCCTCTCAATCCTCTCAGCTATAGTGAGCAGCAGTTTTATCTCTTACTAGAGGGTGCGGTATATTGGTGCGGCTCAGTGGTTCTGCACTACGGTTTCTCTGTGCTAAGTGTTTTATTTGGTAATATGATTTGCCCTTTTTTCTTTTTACCTATTTATACTTATGCAAGTCTAAATAAGATAGTCTAGTCGTAAAACAGCAGCTAATTAGCTATATTTGTGTATTGTGAGCACATTCTCTTTGGAAGATCAAGGGTTAACTGTCTCTCTAATAAAACTGGAATATTTCAGTGTAATTCCTGTTCTTTTAAAGCTCCCAGATCTCTTAGAACACATCACAGGCTCTGAATTATGAATGAGGTTTTAAAGAGACGGATCTGGATGCGTCGTTTTAACAGTGGGTTGTATTAAAACCCCGAGATGTGTACACATCAAAATAATTTCAGCTCCATTTAAAAAGCCATTTAGTCGGTATGTGACACATAGTGGGACATATTTCATTCTGGAACAGCCAGTTGTGCCTCAAAGCAACCTTTCAGTGATAGCATGTTAAAAGCCTATCTCTGATCAGATGAACACATTTCATATATAATGTTTAGGATTATTATTTTTTAATACCGTTTTTATCTACTTTCACTCATCCACCCCCACCCACACCTTTGCTTGTGCTGTCACTTCTGATCGTCATTTAGGATTTTGTTTCTTTTTAGCTTTTTTCTTTTTTTCTTTTTATGTCTTACTCAGGTTCCATACAGTGGATGAGGTAAAAAAATATTTATTGCTAACAAATTAAACTTTCAGTAGAATCTACTAAAACTAAATTTGCATTCCTCTTATCGTTTTATTTGGCAAATGTACCTCTGCTTTACCTTTTTATAAAGGAACTCATCCTCCTAACTTGGTTTATCTAAGCACTTTTTTTTCCCTTCTAACAAATGTCTTCCCAGGCTCATGGTTTACAAAACTGAAAGGAACCCTGTGCCTGTACAATGACACCCATAAACACGGATCACCCTTAACCTAAAAGGGATACTAGAATTAGGGGCTTCAATCTGGAGAACTGCAACCTCAATTTTCAACACACCCCTCTCAAACAAAACAAGACTCCCATCCTGCATTTGTTAGAAGTGCTTTATCATACTGTCATCCAACCATAAAAATGACCATGATTCTTATAGGGAACCCCTGTATTTTAAAGTTTTACTTCAATACCAGAATTCATCAGCATTGCATATGATCTGCCCAGCAGATAGCACTTCAACGGGGTTCTAATTACTTGGAATTTCAGTAGCATAAAATCTGCATTTTTAGGCAATACTTTAATGTTACTGTACATAGAAAGATCCTGCGCAGATGTTCCTCAGAGAAAGATCCTGCGCGGACATTCGTCATTTATTTCCACTGCTTATTCTCCTAGGATTTCTGGCCATACATTTCTTCACCAGGTTTGTCAAACAATGAAACATCTATGCATCCTCTAAACTACCACTACTGTGCACCTGAATTAATAATGTAATATATGGAAATGGTGCAGTGCTGGAAAAGGTGAACAAAGTTAAGAATACCCACATAACAAAATAGCCCAAATGTGATTTAATCATCCACTTAGTGTAATTAAAGAGGCAAATTCCATTGTCCATGCTCAGTAGTGCCAGTGCTCCTCCACTGTAAAAAATAGACCAAAACTCATCCCAATAGATGAACTTCTAGATAAAGGGTCAAATAAACTTTAAGCACTTTATTCTTCTTCCCCTTCCTCTTTGAGGAGCAAATCAGTGATATTTTATTAACTTTGATAAATTTATTGCCACATTTGATTCATTAATATAAACAGTGTTTCATTATGGAAGTCTTCCTATACTTTTTTTGGTTTGGGGGTTTATTCACAAATCTAATTGGATGATCAGGTGATGTATGATTAAATGGGGGAAGAAATTGGTTTGGGTTTTTATTTTTGTAAGTCATGTGACCTTTAATCTAGAGGTCCAGCTAGCGAGGTGCGTTCAGGTTGACATGTGCCAGTAGAGTTGTCATTACTCAGCAGGAACGCATGAATTTTCTTTTTTTAATTTTACATTAGGTGGATGAATTTATCACATTGAGAATTTGGTTATGCACCATTTGATCAATGTTATTGTATGTATTTGTTTAGAATGATCAAAACATATACAGGGCTCTCTTTCCCAACCTTACTCTAAAAATTGCAAATTGATAAAATCACAATATAAAGCCTACCCTTACTTATAAAGTGCAAACTGGATGTACATATATATATAATACAAAACATTATATTATCATTCAACATGTAATAAAATCCATAAATAACACAATATATATGTATACAGCGCAAGTATAGATTGGGTGCATAAGTGATTGTCCATGTCAAATCCACATAAAAAAACATTTGTGCAAGTATACAGATCAACCTTCAATATGGTATAAAAGATCTTCCATTTCTGTCTCTACCACCTGGCAACCTTCACCTGAGGACACTCCAAATCATTTTAGGGATCAACTCACTGAACAATATTGACCACTTAAATTATTAAGTAGGTCTACTGTGCTTATGAATCTTTCCATATAACACACAGAACTCAGTCCTCTTTTTATTCCCATTTTCCCAACTCCAGCAATATACATGAATCGATTATATAGTAAAGAAGGGGAAAAACCATCATAGTGCGAACTGTGTTTAATAAACACTTTGCTACTGGGGCAACTTTTTAATTTTTCGTACGTTAAAATCTGAATTTTTTGCTAGAAATCTGAACCCCCAACCATTATATATTTTCTAAAAGCCCAGAAATGGTGACATTTGTATGATGCAGAGCCCCTGCATGGGCATGATACTTCCTACAATTTGACGGATACCCAAATTTCCTCTATCTAGCTCCACATTTATAATGTCTGTACCTTTCTGTTGCCATTAAGTTTGTTTTGGTGCCAGAAAAAAAATTGAAATTTCTTTTATATTGCACAATATTTGCAGCCTTATTTATCAAACCCCTATTTTTAGGAAAAACTACACTAGAATGTATTTTTTGGATATCCCTGGAATTGGGAAAATGGGAGTCAGAAGAAGATTGGGGTCTTTAGGTTAAATGGAAAGATCCATAGGTGCGGTAGACCTACTTATTATCTTAAATGGTCAATATAATTTGGTGAGTTGACCCCTCCCAAAAGAGGTTGAAATGTCTTCAAGTGGAGAAAAAAATGGCCACAAAGTGGCAGTTAGGAGACAGAGATAGAAGCTATTTTCCAACATATTGAAAGCTGCACTTTATTGAAGATTGGCCGCTTTTATAATTGTTGCATTTTAACGATAATTTCTCATCTGTGTACTTACAATAATGAGTTTTATGTGGATCTGACACAGAAAATCACTTTATATTTACTTACACTGTGTACAGATATGGCTTGATATTTAGAATTTATTTGCATATTGATGGTTAACAAAATTTTTAAAGTATTCTAATTTGTACACATTATTTTGCACAATTCTCCTTTTCTCAGGTTCCCGGCAGGTGCTTCTGATCCCTGCTCCTGCCAAGTGACCCTCATAGCAAGCAGCTTGCTATGGGGGTACCGGAGCAGGCTCGCACATGAGTCACTGTTCTGTGTGTTCAGTCACACATGGAGCATTGCTCGACCCACTCCTGCTCTCTCCTCATTGGCTCACTGGTTGTGATCGACAGCGGCCAATGGCTGAGAGAACCGCTGCTCTTGTGCACATCGCTGGATCGAGATGGGGCTCAGGCAAGTTTTAGGGGGGCTGCTGTGAACATAAGGTTATTTTACCTTAATGTATAGAACGTATGAAGGTAAAAAACCTTTATAACCACTCTAAGGATGACTGTACATTTTTTTTTACTGAACGACTGGAAAGGTGCTCAAAAGCAACTCAAAGCTTGGAGCTCAGAGCATCTCAAGCTTATAGAACTTTTCAGTACAGCAGTATTTCAAGTGGGTTTTGCACCCCCATACAAGTTTGTGGGAATGCAAAACATGCATTAAACCATTTGAATGCAGGCCAAAAGGTGGTCAACTGCACCTGTCAATGACATCTTAATTATCTCAGAAGGCTCATAAACTGATGACATCAACACAAGTCCAAAGCCTTGACACAGGCTCTTACTTTGTTGCTTTCAGCTTTGTTAAACAGAAAGCATCAAACAATGAAATGTATGTTTCAAAACCTACAAAAGCAATATTCTGCACATGTATGCCACAGAAAATGGATTTAGCAACCCACAAAACTGAACAAGTCAAGCCAAAGTCTACTACAAAGGTAGAAAATACATTTTCCTATAGTCTAACAAAATTTTGAAAAACATGTACAAAATAATAACTGAACACAGCTAACAGGATGTCCAAATTCAATGGTTTACATGAGAGGGGACTTTGAAAATGACCTCCTTGACTAGACATCATACAGAGGTCTTATAGGGCTCAAATTTTGCTTCAAATAAACTCAGCCTTATTATTTCTTTGTCACATTGCTCCACCTGTATATTTTACACCACAGTGTAACTACAGAAACCAATACAGAAAACCAACACAGAAAACAAAACACATGACAGTGAAAAAAGGAGGAAGGGCAAGGAAAGCATTTGAAATGGGGACAACCAGTCAGGAAGCACAAGGGTACATGCGGAAAAGCAAGCAAGCTGGCAATGAGGAGCCACATAAAGACAGTAGCGACAAAAACAGCCATTTTGAGTCAGGACTCCTGGTTAAAGCTGAAATCAAAGAAAAGGCGTACATGGGAACACGAAGGACTGACCAACAGGGGTAAAGTTTACGAAAGGAACGGGAAGGAGGAAAAAAGTGACAGTACACAAAACAAAAGACACAACCAAAAGACATAACCAAAGACATCAATGTGACACCACATTTTATATGTCCACCTCGTTACACTGTTTCTTTATTATTCCGACTCAAATAAACTTCGTTTTAAACTCGGGATATTCTGGAGACATACTACAGATCAGTTCCTCCAGTAAAAGTTTCAGGGGAGAGTACATTTGGTAACTTAAACCTGTAGGACAATCGACACAAGTCAATAATAAAACATGTACAAAAAGTTTTAAAACAATCTGATATCCTTTTACATAAAAGATGGAAACATCATCTGAAACCGAACTGAACAAGTCAAAACACCCAACGATTTAGGTAAAAGACACCGTATGTACACGTCTTATAACGAAAACATCCAAAACTTTGTATGTAAAGTAACAAACTACGAAAGACAAATTGTTTCGACTTTCGTTGTTTCATTCTCGGACACAGTTCCGAAACCTGAACACAACTACAGTAGT
>BLSH010323971.1:67718-78677 GCA_018402905.1 Glandirana rugosa | reverse complement strand
TGTGGGGATTCACTTTTACAGGTTTAACCCGGGTTAATCCGTAAAAGGGAAGGACCACAGTACACTGAGAAATCATAATGTTCCAGAGTCCACACTTACCCCTCGTCCACACAATTTAAACCACAATAGTGAGAGTAAGAGAGTATGACCAATGACCTTCAAATTGTACCGTGGAGCACCGTTTCTTGAAACTCCTATACTTTCTTTTCTTAAAAACGAGATGTATTTTATACCGGATCCGATATTCTTCTAACGGTTCTAAGACTTTAACTCGACGTCGTACCACCGGTTCTGGTATGTCGCCAAATTGTCCTGTCCAAACTGAGTTTTGTCCGGAGTGGTACCAGTTGGTTTCTAACCTGTCCTGTTAAACCGCTGTATGGTCTTGGCCACCATGCTGCAGCTCAATTTCAGAATCTTGGCAATCTTCTTATAGCCTAGGCCATATTTTATGTAGAGCAAAAATTCTTTTCTTTCATATCCTCAAAGTTCTTTGCCACGAGGTGCCATGTTAAACTTCCAGTAACCAGTATGAGAGAATGAGAGTGATAACACCAAATTTAACACACCTGCTCCCCATTCACACCTGAGACCTTGTAATACTAAAGAGTCACATGACACCAGGAAGGGAAAATGCCTAATTGGGCCCAATTTGGACATTTTCACTTAGGGGTGTACTCACTTTTGTTGCCAGCGGTTTAGACATTAATGGCTGTGTGCTGTTATTTTGAGGGGACAGCAAATGTACAATGTTATACAAGCTGTACACTCACTACTTTAAATTGTAGCAAAGTGTAATTTCTTCAGTGTTGTCACATGAAAAGATATAATAAAATATTTACAAAAATGTGAGGGGTGTACTCACTTTTGTGAGATATTGTATATACACACACAAAGTTTACTTGGAGGAATCTATGTTTATTATAAATGTAGACTCTTTTTCCTTCTTTTCAGTGCTATCAATTGTGCTTTTCTGTTCTTTCTTACAATGCATTAATATCTTATCTCTGTAGAACAAAGTCCACTGCTGGTCTCCACAGCAAATGCCATAATGTTTGCTTGGCGTACTTGCACACTTTGGAGACTTACCCTCTCCTCCAGCGTAGACAGGTCCGTGCTCTCCTTATAGCTCCATCCACCACTGCCATTTTCTGCTGGTTGAGTATCTTGCCCCATTGGTTACTTGGAGCCCACTGTAACTTCTGTGCATGTGCAGTGAAGTTACATCATTACAGCACCCACCTCAATTTTTGGCATCTTACGGATCTTTAGTGCAGGTCGGTGTACTACACTGTGCATAAGACTCAGGCAGCATACGTGAAAAAAAAAATGCTAGCAAACAAGAGACTTACAAAGACAAACTTGTCCATTCCCTTTAGAAGCAGGGAAGATTAGCGGCCTAACTACTTAATCTATGAAATCCTACATTTATTATAATATGTGCTCACTAAAAACAGACACTCTCTTTAAACTGCATCTGTTGATGATCCCCCTGCCTACTATGCATACAAAACCATGACTTACAGCACAGCCTGCCCTTTATTCAACAAATCCTTACTCTGATCCAAATAACTTGTAGTTTGTATGCAGAGAAAGTTATACACATGATAAACAGCAATTTAAAGTAGGTCTAAAGCCAAACATTTTGCTTTGGACATCCAAAAGAATCTACAAACTCATGTTTTGTTTTTTCTCTCACACTGAGGAGATTTCATTGCACCTCCTGTTACAAAAACAAAAAGGAAGTGAGGAGACATCCCTTATTAGATGTTTGTCACTGGAACTAAAGTCTTCACTTGAAAACTTTCTGCTTTATTTCTGGGGTAAGTGAGTGAGTAAATCTCCACAGTGGGGACACACAGAGCCATAAAAACGTGACAGAAGTTTAAACACTTCCACACTCAATATGAAACTTAAAAGATTTGTCTTTGGATACACTTTAAAGTTAGACCTCTAAGCAAACATCTAGACCATGGGAAGGCAACCTTGGCACTCCAGCTGTTATAGAATTACAATGAGGCATCATAAGACTCCTTGAGGCAGAGACATGGTGGAATTTGTAATTTCACCACAACTGGTTACTTACCATTGATCTAGAATGATGTTCAATACACTGTAGCTAGGGAACACAGTACGGGGCATAGACTCTTTAATTATTACCTCTGGGTTATACGCAGTAACCTTCAGATGCTTGTACACTGGCGAAAAAGAAGGCTGCAAGGACATCCCCATATATAGCCTCTCCCACACCTAGCTAGCCTTAGTTTTGTAACAAGCAATAGGGAGATCATAAGAAGAGAAGAGAGGGACTTGTGTATATTTTTTCCAGCTGTACAGTGCAGAATGTAGGCTTATTTAAATCATTATGACTGGAATTTCCAAAAGCAGTACATCTGAGGGGTGGCAAACACAACATACAATGTCAACAGACCCAAAAATGCAGTCAATAAAGCTTGGCAGACTCAGGGAGCTGCTTGTAGCACCTTACAATGGCAATGGAGGAGTCCCAGAAGTCCAGGTGGCAGCCATGTAAATCTGTGAAACAGATGGCTAATGCTGAAAAGCAGATGATGCACTAACAGAACTGGTAGAATGTTCCTTAACAGGAAAGGGGAGAACCCTATTCTTCAGACTATAGGCCCCAGTGATCCACCTAGCAATGGTGGTGCCAGAAGCAGGAAGTCTTCTGCTGGAACTCTGAGGAAGAACAAAGATGGAATCGAATTGCTCAAAAGAGGTAAACAGCACGTATGGCCTTAAGACAGTGGAGAGAAATTTCCTTTGGAAGTATTGAAGCAGGACATCAGGAAAGAAGAACAATGTTCTGGCTGAGATGGAATTAAAAGACTTCCTTTGAGAGGAAGGAGACTTTAAGCCTCAAAAGAATATCATCCATGGGGGCCAATTCAGGTGACGAGACCCTCCAGAATGCTTTCAATCCATCTAACAGAAAAGATGGAGGAGAAAAGCATGAATCAGGTCGAAATGACTCTATGGCATTGCCAGAGCATCCACTATGAACACCTGATGGTCTCTGGACCTGGCAAAAACCTGAACAGTTTAGTATTAAATCTGAATGCCAATAAATCCACTTCCGGTATCTCCCACCTGTAACAAAGGGCTTGAAACACCTGAATGGAGAGCCCATTCCCTCCAATCCACAAGTGAGAACTGAAAAAATCCAACTTCTGGTCCCTCATTGATGGTTGATGCAGGCCCTAGACCATGGCATAGTGCAACCGAATTCTCATCTGGTGTTGCAGATTAACATTGCAAAGACAACTGAATCACTCTGAGCTCCAGAATTTTGATGGCAAGACATGCTTTTTTCCAACCACTAACTAGTCCCTTGCACTGAAAAGGTGTCCAAGACTGCTTCCCAGCACAACAGGGTGGCATCCTTCGTAAGGAATTTCCACATTTTTGGCAGGAAGGAGTTCTTGGACTTCAGTGTTGGAAATCTACAATGCCAGGAAAAGTCTGGTTTTGGGGGTTAGATGGATGGGACAGTGCAAGGACCAAGTCCATTTGTCTCATGCAGCCAGAATGTTAAGTTTCAACAGTCTGGAATGAGACTAGGCATATGGCACAGCCTCAAAGGAGGTAATCTTTAAAGCCAAGACCATCATGCAGTTACAAATGAAGCCTGAAGGGGCTAGGCAGGAGACTGAAGGGACTGAACTTTGTCCCAAGGCAAGAAGATTCTAGATAGGGCAGTGTCTACTCCAATCTGTGAGATGGGTCCAGCTATAATTGTTATGAAGCTCTGCAGAGACTGCAATGTCTATTGGATGTTGGCAAGGGACAGGGAGGACTGGTCTTTCAACAGGAGTTACCCCACAACATGAATCCCCTGAGCATTTGTCAAAAGCAGGGCAAGCATCTTGGTGAAAACCCTTGGGACCATAGACAAGCTAAAAGGAAGCGCAGCAAACTAATAATGCTGATTGTCCACTGCAGATGCAGGTAGTGCTGATGAAACAGAAAAATTGAAGCATATAAATAAGCATTCAAGTTGTCTACTGTGGCCAGAAAATACCCTGCAAGGAGGGAGGCAATGGTAAACCTGGTATCTCCCATGGAGGGCTTTTAAACTCATAGAAACAATGTGAAAGTCTTCAAATCCAGAATTGGACAAACTCCTCCATTTGCTTTAAGAGCTAAAAAAAACTTTACTAGAAACCATGAAAGTGTGCTTTTGTTGGTAGAGGGGTAGAGACAATGCTGTTGGATAGTAGCAAGTAGGCCATGATGGGGAAGGGAACAGGTTTGAAAGCATGATTTAAAAACTCCAGCTTGTAGCCCCTGAAGATGACACTCTGGACCCAGGCATCTGAAATTTTACAGAAATAGAAGGCTGACAGACATCCCCACACTCTAGTGGAGGTGCCACATCACTGGGAGAAGACCTTCAAACCAGCCTTGGCTGGTTGGTAGGGGCATGTTTTCTTACGAAAATATGTTCCTGTCTTAGCCTTGGAAGACTGCAATTGTCAAAAGGAACCTTTTCAAACCTCAAGAGTAGATGCCCTACTAGTAGAGGTGCTAGCCACCTTCTTCTGGGGAACCCTTACCCTCTGTGATCTTTTTGATGTGCTTATCCAAGGAGGGTCCAAACCGGCTTTGTTGACCAGCATTTAGGTCAAAGGATCCTGTACACATGGATATGGAACATCCTTGAGATTAACAAAGTATATCTGCCAAGCCATTCACGCAACAGTGCAAGGCTCTAGGTAACAGATCTAATTGACTGTTGACAAAAGCATCCATAAAGATGGAACTAGGATTTCGGGCCATGCATTCAGACAGCAATTACAGTCAGGTCCATAAATATTGGGACATTGGCACAATTCTAAACTTTTGGACTCTATACACCACTGCAATGGATTTGAAATGAAACGAATAAGATGTGCTTTAACTGCAGACTTTCAGCTTTAATTTGAGGGTATTTACATCCAAATCAGGTGATCAGTGTAGGAATTACAACAGTTTGTATATGTGCCTCCAACTATTTAAGGGACCAAAAGTAATGGGACAATTGGCTGCTCAGCTTTTCCATAGCCAGGTGTGTGTTATTCCCTCATTATCCCATTTACAAGGAGCAGATAAAAGGTCCAGAGTTCATTTCAAGTGTGCTATTTGCATTTGGAATCTGTTGCTGTCAACTCTCAATATGAGATCCAAAGAGCTCTCACTATCAGTGAAGCAAGTCATCATTAGGCTGAAAAAACAAAACAAACCCATCAGAGACATAGCAAAAGCATTAGGTGTGGCCAAATCAACTGTTTGGAACATCCTTAAAAAGAAAGAACACGCCGATGAGCTCAGCAACACCAAAAGACCTAGAAGACCACGGAAAACAACTGTGGTGGATGATCGGAAAATTCTTTACCTGGTGAAGAAAACACCCTTCACAACAGTTGGCCAGATCAAGAACACTCTCCAGGAGGTAGGTGTATGTGTGTCAAATTCAACAATCAAGAGAATACTTCACCAGAGTGAATACAAAGGGTTCACCACAAGATGTAAACCATTAGTGAGCCTGAAAAACAGGAAGGCCAGATTAGAGTTTGCCAAACAACATCTAAAAAAGCCTTCACAATTCTGGAACAACATCCTATGGACAGATGAGACCAAGATCAACTTGTACCAGAGTGATGGGAAGAGAAGAGTATGGAGAAGGAAAGGAACTGCTCATGATCCAAAGCATACCACCTCATCAGTGAAGCATGGTGGTGGTAGTGTCATGGGGTGGGCATGTATGGGTGCCAATGGAACTGGTTCTCTTGTATTTATTGATGATGTGACTGCTGACAAAAGCAGCAGGATGAATTCTGAAGTGTTTCGGACAATATTATCTGCTCATATTCAGCCAAATGCTTCAGAACTCATTGGACGGCACTTCACAGTGCAGATGGACAATGACCAGAAGCATACTGCGAAAGCAACCAAATAGTTTTTTAAGGGAAAGAAGTGGAATGTTATGGAATGACCAAGTGAATCAGCTGACCTGAATCCGATTGAGCATGCATTTCACTTGCTGAAGACAAAACTGAAGGGAAAATGTCCCAAGAACAAGCAGGAACTGAAGACAGTTGCAGCAGAGGCCTGGCAGTGCATCACCAGGGATGAAACCCAGCGTCTGGTGATGTCTATGCGTTCCAGACTTCAGGCTGTAATTGACTGCAAAGGATTTGCAACCAAGTATTAAAAAGTGAAAGTTTGATTTATGATTGTTAATCTGTCCCATTACTTTTGGTCCCTTAAAAAGTGGGAGGCACATATACAAACTAATTCCTACACCGTTCACCTGATTTGGATGTAAATACCGTCAAATTAAAGCTGAAAGTCTGCAGTTAAAGCACATCTTGTTTGTTTCATTTCAGAGTTTCATTAGAGCCAAAAAGATTAGAATTGTGTCGATGTCCCAATATTTATGGACCTGACTGTAGAACCATTATAGTATTTTGGAGTTAGTGGAGTGGGTTCTCTGGGTGTGTGCTGTGGTGGGGAGAAGTGGGAAGGAATAGTGGTGGGAGCGGGGTTTTAATGGGGGTACACCTCAGTTGTAAAAGCAATATTTTTTTTTTTGGGGGGGGGGATTTACACTGCCCTGTCATATGTCTATTTTGTACATCCAATAAATTGTTTTCCAAATTGGTAGCCTGAGCATATGCATATTTCCTTTGTGGTGTGTTTTTTAACAATTAGAACCAACCACAGAAATGGCAAGATCAACTACAGGGACCTTCCACTTATGTAGGACATTTTCCTCAATAAGAAATGTTAAATGAAGCCTGTTGCGAGTACAAATCTTCTCCATATGAAGGTAAGTTCCCATACAGAACATGTTCTACCCACAAGTGGATAGGGAAAGTCTAAGTTTAAGTCCAAGTCTAGGTAATTTAAGGGACCCCATACTGGATAACTTGGGATGAGCAGACTCCGGCTATTCCAATGGTAAACAGGAGTGTAGAGCATAATTAGGTATAGCTATGGTATCCCTAAGCTTGGCTGCAATTTTACTTACAGGTGTGTCATACTAATCCAATCCCTCAGAAAGAGATCCAAACCCTCATATGCCACCACCTCCTCAGGCAACATCTCTGGCACAAGGGCAAAATCTAAGACCGATTAAGAAGAGGAAGTCAAAGGGGCATATCTGTGACCCCTGTTATCTTTGGCCTCAATAAAGCTAGAATGTCTGCCCATGAAATCTGACACTGGCAGAGAATACTTCTTTAGATAGAAAAGAGGAAACTCCCCACAGGGGACCCAGACAGCAATAAAACCCTAACAGAATTCCCTATTCTATCCAAAACTAACATAAAAAACTAGTTGGCTTTAGATCTACTTTAATGATACATGTAAAATGATGATACCATCTTTGTCCCAGGCAGAAATCAACATTTGAGCTGTCACAGGAATTTGGCTAACAGAGGCTTCAAGGTAAGGCAATCTTTAATTGTTGAAGAACTTCAGACACATGTAACAGAGGTGTGTGTGTGTGTGTGTGTGTGTGGGGGGGAAACCAGAAAACAGCTTCTCTCATGTTGGGCAGCAGGGCGGGAGTCCTACCTTAAACTGGTACTAAACCTAAAAACATTTTTTACCTTAACCACTTGCTTACTGGGCACTTAAACCCCCCTCCTGCTATAGACGAGCTACTTCATTTCGTCATATAGTGCATACTGAAGTATATACACATTTATATTCTCTATTCTGACAACACTCCCATATAAATTACTTCAATGTTCAACATCTACCTAGCCTTGAGCCGGAGACAATCCACTCTGTCTGTCCCGGGGCTGCAATGCATGGCAGGATCCTGTGCCCCCCTCCCTGTCACGGTTGGTGGGTGGGGTTTTCCTCCCATGCATTGGAGTCATACCCACACGCCCAATCCCGTGTCCTATGAAGCTGCGATACAGGGGTGGACGTCTTTCCATCAGACACCGGGGAGCGGGTGGATGTGGCTTGATCCTCGGCGCTTGCTCCATACACACCTGTCTCCCCAATGCGTCTTGTATGACGCGGGCAGGGACCCACCCTTCACCTGGGGCATTTAGTCAGGGCCAGCCATCACACCACTTCCTAGGTTACACCAGCAGAGCACGTCCTGCACAGCACACCACATCACTTTCACTCTGGTAAGTTCCCTTTCTGCAGATTTCACCTTCACCTTTTGGTATGTTCAGGCACCTTTGCACTGTTGGGTTTCTGCTATGTCAGTGGATTATTTGATTCCACTAGCATAGGCTTATTCATCATCCTTTCACCATGGTCCTGTAGCATTCACTGGTATGTACATTCACACAGCTCTGACACTTTTTTTATTCCACCGGTATTTAATTAATACTCTATTTCTATGGTTTTGGTTTCTCTACATCTCCATCCACATCTTTCCATCTCGGGGGTAAGTATTGACACTCTCCTCATCCCTAACCTTCACTATACACATATATAATCCTTTATGGCTGATATTATTTCAGGTTAGAATGGGACAGCGGTGTCCTCCCCATGCCGTTCAATTTTCGGTATGGATCACACACACATCCCATATGGCCTATAACCTGTTTGTTCCCCTCGGGTTGGATGGGATCAGCCTTGGGTCAGACATCACTTTGGCACTCCCCTCTCATTTGACACTATGCTATACACATCCTTTTTGAGCTGATATACAAGTATCATATGTCCTTGTTCATGAGTATACTCCTCCTTTAGATTATAAGGAGTTTGATTAATATACCAATTTACATATTATTCTATTCACATTTACAGCTACATGAAAAACATAGCATTGCACTCCTGACGAGTGGCTGTATGCCACGAAACGCATAGAGTGTTCATCAATGCTCATATGAATTGATCTCTGTATCATCCATCATGTACTTATCCGTGTTTATCTAATTTTATCATGTATATGTATATTTATGAACTTTTTACCTATGTCATTATGTGCCATGTTAGCTCTTTTTATATGGCCACAGTGGCTGGATGATTGCTATTTATCATGATACTCAATGACCATGTAATATTATATCCAATATGCTAATAAATTCAAACTTTATATACGTTTTTTAATTTTTCCTTGTATGTGCCATGCCTCACTCAAAGTCCCAGGACTAAATTTTCCTGTCTTGTACTTGAACCCCCCTCCTGCCCAGACCAATTTTCAGCTTTCAGCGCTGTCGCATTTTGAATTACAATTACACGGTCGTGCGACACTGTACCCAAACAAAATTTTTATCATTTTTTTCCCCACAAATAGAACTTTCTTTTGGTGACATTTGATCACCTCTGTGGTTTTTATTTTTTGCGCTATAAACAAAGAGCGACAATTCTGAAAAAAGAACATTTTTTTTACTTTTTGCCATAATACATATCCAAAAAAATATAAGAAAACAAATGTATTCATCAGTTTAGGCTAAAATGTATTCTTCTACATATTTTTGGTTAAAAATAAATCGCAATTGGCGTATATTGATTGGGTTGCACAAAAGTTATAGCGTCTACAAACTATGGGAATCAATCTATGGTGTTTTTATTATTTTTTACTGGTAATGGCAGGGATCTGCGATTTTTATCGGGACTGCGATAATGTGGCAGAAAGATCGGACATTTTTGACACTTTTTTGGGACCATTGACATTTATACAGCGATCAGAGCTAAAAATAGCCACTGATTACTGTATAAATGTCAGACAGGGAAGGGTTAACCTGTAGGGGCCGATCAAAGGGTTAAATGTGTTCCCTCATTGTGTTCTAACCGTGTGGGGGCTGGGCTGGCAGGGACATAACAGATCTCACTAATCCCGATGACAGGTCCCCTGTCCCCTGACAGAACGGGAAACCGCCGTGTTTACATTGGCGGTTCCCCGTTCTGCCACTGTATTAGGCGACCCGCGGGCACGCTCACGCAGCATGCGGCAGGATGCTGTGAGGGCGGGCAGGGAGTGCACAAAGGGGCAGACGTCCATGGACGCCCCCCCTTGGCAATTCAGGTCCGTGCTGTAGCCTTCTTTTGGCTATAGTGCGGATCTGTAGTGGTTAATTGCATTGTTTGCATTGGGCTTGCTATGGGGATGGAAAAAGGAGGAAGAGCTAGATCACCGCCGGGTACCCAAGAAGAGGAGGATCGGGGCCAATCTTGTGCAATACCACTGCAATACAAAATTCTGACATGCTTGGTGGGTCTTAGAACCTGGGTTTTAGACGGTTCGGAGCCGCTCTTCCGCGCTCTTCCTGTGGCAATGAAGCGACTACACAATTACAGGATCAAATTAAAACCAACGACTACAAATATTGTAGTTTCTGTAGGCCAGTGCTGTCTTCATGCAGCTGGTTCTTCTCACTGTTGTGGGTCCCAGCACCTCATCTTGTATTTGGGAGTCAGCTATATATATATATACACACACACACAGTGGGGCAAAAAAGTATTTAGTCAGCCACCAATTGTGCAAGTTCTCCCACTTAAAAAGTTGAGAGAGGTCTATAATTTTCATCATAGGTACACTTCAACTATGAGAGACAGAATGAGAAAAAAAATCCAGAAAATCACATTGTCTGGTTTTTAAAGAATTTATTTGCAAATTATGGTGGAAAATAAGTATTTGGTCACCTACAAAAAAGCAAGATTTCTGGCTCTCACAGACCTGTAACTTCATCTTTAAGAGGCTCCTCTGTCCTCCACCCGTTACCTGTATTAATGGCACCTGTTTGAACTCATTATCAGTATAAAAGACACCTGTCCACAACCTCAAACAGTCAGACTCCCAACTCCACTATGGCCAATACCAAAGAGCTGTCAAAGGACACCAGAAACAAAATGGTAGACCTGCACCAGGCTGGGAAGACTGAATCTGCAATAGGTAAGCAGCTTGGTGTGTAGAAATCAACTGTGGGAGCAATTATTTAAAAATGGAAGACATACAAGACCACTATGGATACTACTTTTAAT
>BLSH010323971.1:19941-35708 GCA_018402905.1 Glandirana rugosa | reverse complement strand
TGATAAATGAATCAAGACGAGATAGTTTATGAATAGTGTCTATGTACGAGACTTATAATAAATACCACAGTAAGGTCAATATAGTGAACTGACTTGAAATGATGACACAGTCGTAACAAATGCGCTACGTACCGTAAACCAAGGAACTGCCTGAACTCATCTGACGTTACTCGATTTAACGTACTAAGATTACTTCGTCAGTACATGGTCACACGGACTAATTATAAATTGTTCGTACCACCCGAGCCGGCATGTATATGACGGTCTTACAGTGTTTCCTACTTTTATACTTCGGAAGATGTATGAGATAAAAATGTTAAATATTAATCAGGCACACTGGTACATGACTGCTTCATTAGAATCATGCAATTTAGCTCATTGCAGTCTACTCAAGTCCGTCAAGGAACCAAATGCCATGCATCGCGCAAACAATGCTGACACAGTAGTAAAGTTCAGTCAAGTGATATAACTGGAATGACACCATAAATAATATTCAGAGCATGTATCTGTGATAAGTATTTGATAGAGCAGAACTAAGTAAATAGTAATTTAAAGGTACTGCAATGACATAGTGATAGAATACATTGGGGACGTCAGCATTTTCTGCATTCTTATGCAAATTGATCAATATTAATCCATCCTACAATGGCGGGCTACATTACTTATTAGATAACAAGTGTTTTTTTTACTAACACTGACACAATTATTTGTAAGAAAATCACTTACTGCACTCATGAGTGAGTCCAGCACGCTTACAGCAAATGCAGTTCCACAGGCAAAAGGCTGGGTCAGATAGAGCTCAGTGTCTGGGTCATCATCATCATCTTGATCCAGGAACTGAACATTGGAATCATTCACTGCAAACCACAAACAAAGTCATTAGCTCTAGAATACAACAGGTTACACTTTTGCTGACTATACCTCACTTACTAGTGAACATCCTACTTGTAATATGCTGGCCTTAGGAGCTCGCAGTGAGAGGTTTTAGTTTTTTTTGGCTCCTTTTTTTAACATCCCTTAAGGCAAAACAACATCTTACCCTCCTACTGACACTACAAAAAGCCAGCTCAAAGTTTGACTCAGTTCTGCTAAAACGGTACAAGTTTTTTTTAAGCATATATTCTTCCCCAGAACAAGCTACAGAAATGCAGCTAGTATAGAGATCATTAAAGTCTCCGGCAATTCACACTGTGTACCAGAATAGGTTACTAAGTACACTTCTACTTAAAGCAAATCAAATATACTGTTTATGCCAAAAAGCCAGAGAAAAACTCAAGGGTATTGTAAGTATGCAAACAGCCATAAATCAAATGGGTAGCAAAGCTTTGCAGACGCATAAAAGAATGGGCAAAATAGGTGTGCACAGTGGATTAATCCTTCTGTCTATGTTTCTGTATTTCTTTCTATCCTGTATATCTCTAAACCTCCCACTGCCCCCAAGAAAAGCAGAATCTATCTGCTCTTCAATAACCCAAGAGCTTGATCACTCCAGAGGAGTCAGAAATGAGAAACAAACACTAGGAAAAGGCTGCAAGGCATGTGGAGTCTTGGGTTTTTGCCTTTTGAATCATGTCTCCCTTGTCTGAACAGCCAATCATACTGACAGACAAACAGGAGCTGGAGGCAGCTAAGTATCAGCTCTGTTATAAGAAAAGATTCTGTATCAGAGGTTATCGTGATCAAAGTCATACTGATGTCGGCGTGAGAACTATGAACAGAAAATCGTTACTGAAGATGCAAACCAGTTTCTCTTAAAAACTAGAGCCACACACACAAGGTACAAAACAGAAGCAGCCAAAACCAAAAGCACTGCATGATATTGTAAAGAGGTGCCCTTCCTCCAACAGCCAAAAAGGATAGCACTTAAAACACTGAATGATAGATACAAAAAATGAACTAAAATAGGAAACAATATGTACAGTAAAAATGCAGTTTAGGGGTGCAACCAGTCCAACAACAGAGTGCAATGCATTTTAGATGCATTAGACCTCATCAAATGAACTCCCCAATTAAGAGCTCTTTCACACCAGTGGTTTTCCTCCCATGTAGCCCATGATAGATGGCTGGTCACATGGCTGCCAATCTGAGGAAATATTTCACATGATCAGTAGCTGTTCCACTGTGATTGCCTAATGAAGATAAGGCTGAGGAGGGAAAATTTGTATATGAAAGAGCCCCATTATATTAGTTCTAGGGTTTTTAAAACCACATTCTGTTCCACTTAACTACCACAATGAATTGGCAATTAGCACAAATGATGTAATACAGAGGTCAGTATAAATTTTAGCACATAATATTTTTTTGATACTTTTAAATAGAAAAGAAAATTGCATTGTAGGAAGGGAACAGAACAATTTCACCATTAAAATTATTTACACAAGCAAGGGGAGTTCATATGATCCAATCCTCCAAAGTACCTTTCAAAGTAATAAGAATCACGGGATGAATCCCATCCAGTGGTTTGCCTTAACACAGTTTATCTTTTTTGAGCTGTGTTTGCTGGTTGCTCCTCTCAGTGGGCCAGCCATATAATTACCACAGTGACAAAAAGGTAAAGAAAGAAGAGGGACTTCTCCTTACCCAATTCTGTAATTATTGGTATGTGAGTTCCACTGTTTTTTTCCTGACTGAGTGAAATCAAAGGCAGCAGTTTGCCAGGCTTAGCTGAACGGTGAAAGTGTTAGATGGGGATAAGGCAGGAGAGGTTTAAAGAGAAAACACAGAGAGAGGGTGAGGCAATAAGGCAGCTCCAGGACTGAGCATGTGAAAGGACAGAGACACATTGAAGGAAAAGGACTGAGGACAGATGTACGTATCTCAAATATATTCATAGTTGTGTGACACAATACACCTAGCTGATACATGTTTGATATGCAATAAAAAAAGTTGCATATATACATCAGCGGCAACAAGCAATTTAAAGCCGATAACCTCTTAATAAAAGCTACATAAATTCCAAGACATCTGTTTATTAACAAGGGCTGGAACATGCTAGATCCTATTTTGTTGGGGGTGTCATGTTGCTCAACGTGCACAAAAACTGTGTAATTATTGTCCAGAACTGCAGTACCCCAACTACATTTGCATCATTCGTACCAAATTTTCCAGCTGACTAAATATATACACTTCTTTTATTCACAAGAGGATGCCTATTGTTGACTGAAAAGAGACTGAGGAATCCAGACAACCTTTGCTTGTTAGTCATTGACCTATGTTAAGAGGTGATGTGTACAAAATTATAACTGTGTATCTGAATACGGAATAGCTGAAAAAAGCACTGCCTACACCATCCTGCAGAATCCTGGTGCAAGGTGCAAATGTTCACATATTCACGCTTCACTCCTCGTGGGCCTGCTTGCTTCTCCCACTTGCCTCCATTTATAGGGTTTATATAGTTTACATTGTTTAGTTAGAGAAATTTATTTTAAATGATTTTAATCTTTTTGTTTCGTCAAAATGCCATGTAGAACTGTTTTTGTCACACTTCCTATAAACTATAAACAGACCAGTCACATGGATTTTATAGGCTCCAGGTGATTACAGTAACTGCCATTGCTTACTTCCTTCGAAAAATACTACCTGCCTAGCTGTTTTTAGGATCTATACTTTCCGAGTCCCTAATCTGGAGCAACTGTGCACTGTAAAGCCAAACTCTGAAGCTAGACCCTACAGCAAGGCAGTAGCTGGCATTTTCATTGAATAAGGTTAGCAACGATTGCTTTATTTCTCTCTCACAAGTCTGTAATGGAGCACCTGCAGTCTTAAAAGTCACTGGCACTGTTATGTTCAGCCCAAGAAAGAGAAATCCAAGCCAGGTATTACTAATTAAAAGGTCAGAATTTATTAAAAAGTACCATAATCCATTTAAACATCCACTTGTGCATAAAGCAAGGCTTCCATGAGGCTTTGCAGATCAGATGGAGCTGGCTGGGGTGGTGGATTACTTGTATGAAGGCGTATGCCATCATAGCAACCGGCTCTGTCACATTTCCCCTTGTGGTCCCATTACACGTGGCTTGTCTTTCCCACGCTCTGCATCCTCCCACTGGCTTCCTGCCAGGTCCCTGTAGTCACTTCTGGTCCGACAGCCATGTCATTCCGGGTGGCTCGATCTTCTGAATTCTACTGGTTGCCAGAACCCAACTTACATCCCACACACTGGGGGGGGGGCACCGGATCGGCATTGTTGCCTCCCTTGGGACCAGGGAAACAAGTCACCCACCATCCCAACCAGCTCCATCTGATCTGCAAAGCCGGATTGCAAGCCTTGCTTTATGCACAAGTGGATGTTTAAATGTATTATGGTACTTTTTGATAAATGTTGACCTTTTAATTAGTAATACCTGGCTTGGATCTCCCTTTCTTGGGCTGAACATAACAGTGCCAGTGACTTTTATAAACTGCAGGTGCTCCATTACAGACATGTGCTTGTTATTTTATATTGTTCATTGAGTATGTGAGAAGCCAGCCCTTTGAATTACATTATTTGCTTTGCCTACGTTTTTCCCTCAACTACGCAACTGGTTTGTATTTATATTTATTTCTCTCTCAGTTGCCTATGAAGTGAACCTGTGCTTCATTCTTTGGGGAAAAGCAACAGTTTCACCTAACCCTCCCCAGCTGTTCATATTTACTTCCCCCTTTGCTCTGCTTAACCACCAGAAATGAGGAAAAATAACTGCTGCTTATTGCATGGGAAGCACGTGACTCACTTCCCTTTCTCCCAAGTGACAGGACTGGTGCTCGAGAAATTACTGCTGAGGCACCCAAACCTGTCAAATGGGGGCCATGACCGAATTACCTATGTAAGATCTATGTTATGACTTGGAGTTTATGACGGACTTGTTTCTTAGTTACAAGCAGCCCAACAAAGCAGCAAGAGTGGGAAGGGGAAGAACATATCTGCAGCTGAGGAATGCACCAGTTAAATGGACCTGTCACTTAGTGGTGCACGGTCACTTTAAGAGTATGTCTATCCTATTACTAATGCTGGGCTGGACAGATGACAGGCTGCCAGCAGAGGCAAACATGAGGTAAGAATGGATTATATAGCACCCTTGTAACATTAAGAAATAACAATTGCAAGACTCCTGATTTTACCGAAGATGGACAAAAAGCCTCTGAATATCAGGTTCTGATTTAGTTTCACTTTGCTAATGGGCTTCTAGGCCAAGACAAAGCCCATTAGTTTCCACTCCAGTGATATCACAATTACTGGTCAGATTGAAACACTATCAGCAATGGCAAGCATTTTAGTGTATTTCCTTGGGCAGTATGTGTCATATTAAAAGTTTGCAATGTCTGGCAGGTTCACTTTAAAAAAAGAAACAAAGCTAGACTACTAGACCACTAATAAATGCAAAACTATACATATATTTGTTACTCTTATCTGAGCTTTGTCAATGTGAACTTCATCTTTACATATCAGATTTACAGTTGTGCTCATAAGTTTACATGCCCTGGCAGAATTTATGATTTCTTGGCCATTTTTCTGAGAATATGAATGAGAACACAGAAACATTTCTTTCACTTATGGTTAATGTTTGGCTGAGGCCATTTATTATCAATCAACTGTGTTTACTCTTTTTAAATCATAATGACAACAGAAACTACCCAAATGACCCTGATCAAAAGTTTACACACCCCAGTTCTTAATACCTTGTATTGCCCTTTAACATCAATGACAGCTTTAAAGAGGAAGTAACCCCTGATGGGGTTTACTTCCTCTATATCCCCCTGCAAAGTAGAAACATAATGGGCTACTATGCATCGCATAGTAGCCCTTTATGTGTCACTTACCTGCAAATGAAGTCTGCGACGTCCAGCGATGTCCCCTGTGCAGGCAGCGTCCATCTTCAATCCCTCTTCCTTCCAGGGCCGTGACTCCGGCTCTGTAACTGGCTGGAGTCACGGCACGATCACAGTGAAGAAACGACACGGAGGCCGTTTCTTCACTGCGCATGTGCTGAAATGACGTTGGCACATCTAGTACACTGCATATCTCCTAACCTGTCTGATGAATGCAAATGTTCCTCCAGTATTTTTTGATAACATACTGCATTCATCTTGCCATCAATTTTGACCAAATTTCCTGTGCCTCTGTAGCTCACACATCCCCAAAACATAAGCGATCCACCTCTGTGTTTCACAGGCCTCGTTGACTCCTTTCCAAATGTAGAGTTTATCGTTGTGGCCAAAAAGCTCAATTTTGGTCACATCACTCCAAATGACTTAGTGCCAGAAGGTTTAAGGCTTGTCTCTGTGCTGTTTGGCGTACTGTAAGCGGGATACTTTGTGGCATTTGCATAGCAATGGCTTTCTTCTGGTGACTCGACCATGCAGTTCATCTTTCTTCAAGTGCCTCCATATTGTGCATCTTGAAACAGCCACACCACATGTTTTCAGAGAGTCCTGAAATTATTTATGGGTTTTTCTTTGCATCCCGAACAATTTTCCTGGCAGTTGTGGCTGAAATTTTAGTTGGTCTACCTGACCGCGGTTTGGTTTCAACAGAACCCCTCATTTTCCTTTTCTTGATTAGAGTTTCAACATTGCTGCTGGCATTCACAATTCCTTTGATATCTTTTTATATTCCTTTCCTGTTTTATACAGTTTAACTACCTTTTCCCACAGATCCTTTGACAATTCTTTTGCTTTCCCCATGACCCAGAATCCAGAAACGTCAGTGCAGCACTGGATTAAAGATGCAAGGGTCTGTCAGGAGTCCAGAAACTCATTGACCTTTTATACACGCACACATTAATTACAAGGAAACTGATCTGGTTACCTTTAATAGCCATTTAAACCCCTTTGTGTCAACTTGTGTGCATGTTATCAGGCCAAAATCACCAGGGTATGTAAACTTTTGATCAGGGTCATTTGGGTAGTTTATGTTGTCATTGTGATTTAAAAAGAGTAAACACAGTTGATTGATAATACATGGCTTCAGCCAAACACTAACCAGAGTGAAAGAAATGTTTTTGTGTTCTCATTCATATTCTCTGAAAAATGGCCAAGAAATCATAAATTCTGTCAGGGTGTGTAAACTTATGAGCACAACTGTATATAACTCACTGTGTGTTTTACAAAAAATTGGAACAATATCAATTTGGCACCAGTGAAAATCATGAGAAGTATTTTATTTCTAATGTTACCTATCTTTAGAGAGAAAATCCAATTCAGTTTTGGATAGAGTGGCAAAGGGTTAAATCCTCTTTTCGGTTTTTATTACTGTCAGTGCCCCCATTGGGGAGGTTTATATTGACTATTTGTCACGGAAATATAACAAACATAGATTAAATCTCCCTAAAGTGAGTGTAGAGCCCACCTTTAACAGCTGCCATTGGAAAAGGTGCCTCCATTTTGAGATCCCCGCCCAGTCCTGTTCTAGTGATATATAAGTTTTGGATTTCCTCTCTGTTTCTAGCTTAATGACAATGGTTATCAGGACAGAAAGGAAGGGAAACCTCCATAATGGAGATACAATCTGTAGTGTTATTCTGACAAGGGTTCCAAAGCATCCCTGCTCTACCCATATCTATACAACACATTCTGGCAGAAGTCCAACAGCTTTTGCTGTATTATACTCTGTATTATACTCTCTGAGGACAAGAGATGACACTCAGAGAATGTATTACAGACTGTAAACTAATGGTAAATACGTCTCTACTAGTGAGATAAAATTGTGAAGTGCACCTATTACTTTTTATAGGTTTCAAACATTTTTATGCCTACATATAGCTCCTGTAATATCCATATATCTGTCTTTACAAGGGCCTTACCATGTATATGAGACCAGGTATGATCAGCTATTTTTCTTCTCTTATCCTCTGACCAAGAGACGCAAAAATATTTCTAAGAGTGGTTTATTAAATGCAGCAGATATATTTATTGGGATGATGGAGATACAGTGATGCCCATGCATGCCTGTTGTTTTGTATACAACTTATAATAACAATGTTACTTACCAAGCTCAGTAATGATGGGAATGTTGGCCCCTGTAGTAATAGATGGCTGTCTTGCTAGACCATGCACTGGACTGTTGTCAGGGGAAGAACGGTCCATTCCAGGTGGAGTAAAACCTTAAAATAAACACAAATTCAGATAACTAAACAACTGTCTTGTGATAGCGAAAAAATAATGGTATATTTTAGTAAGTTGTACAGCTGGAAAATAAAATGTGAGATTAAAAATGGCCCTTAGATACTCGCAGACATAAAATAGTAACTAGCAAACACAGTTGATGGACTTAATATCTTTGAAGACACCCCCAACAAATGCTCTTGGTGTACTAGTGAGCAACCAGAATGGATTTTAACTTCTTTCAACCGTTATTGTTTTCCCATGCAAGGCAAGATAGCATTACAATTCACTTAAACTATACTTAAGCCATACATTGATCAAATTCAGCTGGTTCAGCAGAGACCAATCGAATTTCAATCCATGTATGGTCCCCTGTGGTTGTATAGAAGATCTACAGATCGACATCTGTATAAGCAGCTTGTCCGCTTTTCCCCATAGGCTATAGCCGGCAGCGCTGATCAGTGTATTCTGACGGCAGAGAAGCTTCCCCATTAGAATACAAAAGCTCAGCAGGAGCAGAGTCAGTTTTTTCATTCAACCCGCTTTTTTTGTGTTGCCTGGAATTGCTTTTTAACCAGTTCCCAACCGGCTACCGCATTTTTACTGCGGCAGTATGGCGCTGTCTCACAAAGCGCCGTATATAAGCGTCGATTCGCACGCGTGCGCGCAGCTAGGGGGCGGGAGCTGCACTCTGGAGGAGTGTGCCCACGGCTCGGGCGGACCCAATGTCCGCCGGCGAGCTGCAATGACCTGCCAGAGGGAAAGAACGGGGAACCGCTGATGTAAACACGGCGGTTCCCCGTTCTGTCAGTCGGCATGTAAGAGATCTACTGATCCCTGTCACTGTGATCAGTTATATCTCTTATGCCCCTGACAGCCCAGCCCCCTCACAGTTAGAACATGCCTAATGAACACAGTTAACCCCTAAATCTCCCCCTGCAGGTTAACCTCTTCACTGCCAATGACATTTATACAGTAATCAGTGGATATTTTATTTTCTTATCGATGCATAAATGTCATTGGTTCCAAAAAAAGTGTCAAAAATGTCTGACCCGATAAAAAATCGCAGATTGTCGCCATTACTAGTAAAAAAAAAAGTAAAAACGCCAGAAATGAATTCTCATGGTGTGTAAACGCTGCAACTTTTGCACAAACTAATCAATAAACGCTGATTGCGATTATTTTTTACCATGAATATGAGGAAGAATATAAATCGGCCAAAACCAATGAATACATTTGTTTTTTTATATATTTTTTTTGGATTTGTATTTTAGCAAAAAGTAAGAAATATTGTTTGTTTTTTTCCAACATTGTCGCTCTTTTTTTGTTTATAGCGGTGATCAGAAATGATGCAGAGGTGACTAGATACCACCAAAAGAAAGCTCTATTTGTGGGAAAAAAGGACACAAATTTTGTTTGGGTACAACGTCGCACGACCGCGCAACTGTCTGTTAAAGCGACGCAGTGCCAAATCGCATAAAGTGCTCTGGTTCTACAGTGGAAAATCCTTCCGGGGGTGAAGTGGTTAAATCACTGGTTGTTAATTACAGAAATCCTACACCTGCGAGAATACCCTTGACCTTTAAAGTAGTTGTAAAGGCAGAAGGTTTTTTACTAATCCATATTTTTTAAGTAATAACGATGACAGTCATGGCTCCTTCCATAGATGCAGTGGAGAAGTGATCACAGATACCCATGCACTGGAAGTGTATTATTCAAATGTTTATTAGGTGAAATTAAAAGGAAAAAGACAGAAAGAATGAAACTAATGCAGCAACTACATTAAATGACTGGTTACCTGCAATAAATTACAATTTTGTTTTTGGGTTAAGATATGCTTTTAAGACTGGAGTAGTGCACCCTGGTCTAGAGGCCAAGATTTGAATAAGGATCAGTTATCATAGAGTGAAAAATCAACTTTACCATTTTTCAGTGTATCTCAAAAGAAAAGTGTAACACCACCCCAAAAAACAGTGAACAGAGGGATATCATCTCACAGTATATGCATGTAGCCACGTGCTCCCTTGGGAGTGGCAGTAGTTGTGGTTCACCTTATAGCTGCCCTCAATCCCACCATATCTCACACATCCGTAGACACTGACCAGGCCAGCTCTTGTTTTTGTTGTTTAATTTAGGGGAAATAACTTGGATGGGGAAAAGGGGTGACTGTGGGATGCCCAAGGAATTATTGTACACAACTTCCATATACAATCCTGTATATGCGCACTTGCCCTGCAGACTAACCTTTTGCAGACTGTTACTCCTCACAACTCTCCAGCACTCAGCTTGCTGACCATTTCTCCTCACCGTTCTCTCTCCAGCACTATACTTGCAGACTATCAATCCTTCACTTCTCTCCAGCACATCACTTGGTTTCCAGCTTGAAAGGAAATTTATCTAGCTTCTCTACTCCTTTCTCTTCACCGCGGCTAGAACGTGGTGAGGCCTACACTCTGTCAGCATGACCTCAGGACCACCCATTACAGGCCAGGGATTACGGGCCCCTGAATATGTAGCTCAGTATGTTGGTGCTAGCCGGGACTTTGATGGACTACAACTCCCAGCCCATCCCTCTTCCAGGTCCCACTGACCTGCTTTGTCTCACAGTGACATTCCTTCCCCTGACTGGCTCCCAAGGCTTCCACAGACTGTCCACTATTCCTCTCCCAGCCTGCTCCAGCACTTTCTCTTCCAGCTCCCACGGTCTGTCACTCACCGACTCCAGTGGACCACTTTAAAGTCTCTAAGGAGCACCTCTGCTGCTCTCCTGTTCCTTTTGTGCGACTCCAAGAATTACCTCCACTCCTGGCTGCACCCGAACCTCCAGGCCTCAAGGTCACTCCCCCAGACTAGGGGCTTCCGCCCAGGTAGAGGCCTCCACAGCACCTCTGATACATTTTCAGACTTCCACCTCCAACAACTCCCCCCAGATTGGGCTGACTTAAAGTATTTAAGGAGGCCTGCCCCCTGCCAATCCTGATTGGGGATTGGTCAGGGCTCCTTAGAACACTCCAGATGGCTCCACCTACCTCACAGCTCTGTGACTAGAAACCCTCCCCAGGTTCTAGAAAGAAGTGTGAGGTTCTGATGGCCTCATCTGTAGAATCAACTCAATCCTCCCTGAGTCACTCCCCAAGCCCAGATCAAAACATTCAGGCCTCTTGCACTTAGGCCTGACTAAATTTTGCCTTTCCTGCAAAAAATCCTCTCTCAAAAATGCCTACACTCTGGGGGCGCTACATGCATCTCAGCTCGTAGACCATTATTGCATGCAAAATAAAAAAATGTGGCAATATTCTCCCCTGGCTGTGTAGCATTAAGTTGGCATCAAAGATATCAGGAATTTGCAAAAAAAAAAAAAACACCTAAAGCTGACATGCAGACACGTATAAAAAGCCACTGTGATGTACACACCCTCACCTAGTTTTTTCCCCTTTATCTTCACCTTGTGGTCCAGTCAGTAACACACTTCCTGTCTTAGGGTTGATCCTCTGTCTATGGAAAAGCAATGGAGACACATTTGGACAGCATGTGGGCAGGGGTTAATGTATTGCCCCTTTAAATAAGGTTTCCTCTTTAAATCCTTCCAAAATAGGGAATTATTTCATTTTCTTCCTGGTAGGATCTTATATAAGCTTGGGGTGGAGCTTAGCAGAATTAGTTCAGGCTGGCTGATGGGAAGAGCAGAGGCAAGAGAGAAGACCTAGGGACTTAATCCTTTCTTTGCTACCCCAGGGACAGGCATCCCTAATACTGGGCACTGATGATACATCACCACAGAGAGAGGACCTTTTATTTGCTGAATGAAGAGAAAATAATTTATTTGAACTGTACTGAGAACTACCTCAACAAAACTGAGCTTATGGCTGCTTCAAGTTTTTGGAGTGGATCCTGTTGTACTTCTGATGCTGTAAAGTGGGATAGCACCCCCTTAAGCAAAGTAAAACTGTGCATCTCATGATGAACACATTTCAGCAGATATGATCCTGGTAAAAAAAATTGGTGCAAACCTGGTCAGGCTAGGGAAATACATTTCCCATGATACTCATTGCACTCTGTAGTGTAGCTGAGCATCATGGGAAATCTAGTTCCGAAACATCTGGGGTGCCAAGGTTCGCCATCACTGGGCTAGGGGATGGTGGCGGATAGGGGAGTAGGCAGGGGCAGCCCATACATTAGGGGTGCAGGGTCACTACCCCCCAACCCATGCGTCCGGCCTCTAATCTACATGCAGAGCGCCGGAGGCATGAATTTTAATGGGGGTTTTTTTAAGCACGTGATTAGAACCAGAGGTTCTAATTGGCTTCAAAAAAGGGTGAGCTTGGGCCCAGAGCATTGCGTCTTTAGCCCACCCAGTTGTGTGACAATAGTAAATTAATATTCGCTATTGTCTTCTTGCTTCTCCTCCCAGTGGGTCACAAGACCCGATTGGCCCAGAGAAGAAGCGACCGTATTGGAGGGAGATGCAGGGGGAAGCAGGCAGCCTTATATCCCGTTCTTTTCCCAGAGCCGTCCTTTCCCTGAGCCTCGGGTCTGGCCAGAGGGATCTCCTTGTGTGGAATGGGCAGGGACGCCCCCAATGCGAGCAGAGGAGGACATCCAGAGGGCTTCAGTCTTCATTGCCATGGGCAGGGATTCTGGTGGGGCAAGAGGCTCCAATGCCAGTCTTATGAGGGAGCCCATAGCCAGCCCAGGTCCAGGACAGGATGCCTGAAGAATGAAGTAACTGTGATGGAGCCAGTATCAGCCCCCAGCTTCAGACTCAGAGCAGCCATGTCCAGAGGGTGAGCAGTACTGGGACTGTGTGGGGGGGGGTGGCAGGTGGTTTATTTGCCCGGTGGTGGGTGGTTTGTTTGCCGCCGTGACCCCCCCCAAAAATGGAGCATCAGCCACCACTGGGAGTAGGAAACCATAAGGAAGACATCAGGCCTGATTAAAGAAGTGTTTCCAGCCAGAAAAGTCATTGCTATGGATGACCAGGGGTATGGGGAGTGGGTGTTCAGGTGACTCAGGCTGGGTGCACACTAATGCGAATTGGACGCAGGTTTCCCGGCATCCAATTTGCATGTCAGGAGACTGTGACTGGCTCTCAATGGAGCGCATTTACACATCTCTGGAGCCGCTTCGAAGTGAATTGCACAGGAGTCCTGTGCCTCTTCTGGTCTGTTTCAGGTCTGTATTCAGCCAAAAATTCGGACCGAAATCGGACCTGAAACGGTGAACAGGGACTCACTGGACCCCTGCTGTGAGCTTCTTCATACTGCAGTGTTAACCCAGCCTGAATGTTTAAGACACATCATTCGAGCATGTGTATGCATAAGCAGAGTTCTGCAAGAGCTGTGGACTGTAAGTACAGCTGGTGTATAGGCCTGAGCAAGCCCTATTACAGGCAGTCCCTGGAGTAAAGTATGTGGGTAACTAAGTCATGTTTGGGACCTGCCAAGCAATGTCCATAGAGGGTAATGTTACATAGACTAGTAAATGTAGATGGACTTTACAAACGTCACCAACAAATTAAAGTCTAACTAGGTCATGTGGGGGGGCTCAGAAAACTGCTTTGTTAAAGGGGGTAAGAAAGTGCGGGGAATGAGTGTGAGATAATTATGACCCTACACCCGTACCATCCCAAAGAGAACAAGTAGTACAAAATTGTGGAACTTTGCATGTACCTCGTGGGGTCCAATAAGTATTAAAGAACACTGAAGTTAAAAATATATAGATTGGCCTATGCGTTTCGCGGGTTAACCCGCTTCATCAGGGCCTCGGAACTCAACATGGAAAATATTTATACTGCAGGGATAGAACAAACAACTTCTTAGAAAACACTATATATAGATGCTAGAAGATTTAACAGTATTATCAAACATTCAAAAAAGAAGAAAGAAAACCCTCCAAGGGACTTTAAAGGCATTGCAGACAACAAATTGTATAAACAAACGTATAAACAATAAATTTAATTGTACAAAAATGAATAAAACTGCTACAATGAAACAATGATGCTAAAAAGCTGGGGTGTAAGATGGATAGCAATGCATGCCAGGCATACACAGATTATAGGTACATGTGGACCTCTTATATAACAAAAGATATGCAAAACATCCAATCAAAGTGTGTAGCCTTTAAAGAACCACAGATAAGTCCAATGTATCTGTGCAGGTCACTGTGGTAAGTCAATTTGCAATTCAGATCAAAGTAACACGGACCAAAGCGTCACCCTGCACTTCAGTGTGCTATCTGGCAGCTTCTGGCTGCACATTATACCAGCTGATCTCTAGTTTGGCTTATACTTTGGTCCGGATTGCAAATTGACTGTACCACAGTGGCCCACACAGATACATTGGACTTACCTGTGGTTGTTTAAAGGCTACACACTGATTGTCTTTCTTTTGAGATCTGGATTTGCTAGAGATTTGCACCCTCAGTGGACACATCCACTATCTACGGGGTGGACATATGCTGTTCTTTCAGCACATACTAGATTTTTAATTTGGTCAGCTATCCTGACAACCATATATCTACTGGTCTTTGATTTTACGGCTCCCCTCCCCCCTTTCCCACTTTTGCTGGGCTTATGGGGTTACACCCTGCAGCAACACTGGACATGAGCCTCTTGTACACATCCTGTGAACATCCCTGAGGAAGAGTGTCAATATGAACATCTTGAAACGTGTTGGATGTTTTGCATATCTTTTGTTATAGAAGAGGTACCTGTAAACTATGTGTATGCCTGCCATGCATTGCTATCCATCTTACACCCCAGCTTTTTAGCATCATTGTTTCATTGTAGCGGTTTTATTCATGTATGTACAATTTATTTTTTATACATTTATGTTTATACAATTTGTTGTCCGCATATGCCTGTAGAGTCCCTTTTCTTGGAGGGTTTTCTTTCTTTTTTGCCTGTATTTGGGATTATGGCATTTTCAGGCTTCCCACCACACCCCCTTTTCTTCGCATTATCAAACATTGTGCCAATTATTGTATGAGAATGCATCAATTAGACCAGAGGGCTCCAAACTGTGGCCCTTTGCTTGGCTTTATTTGGCCCTCAGGGCACTATTCCTCCCACTGACACAATGGCAATAGGATAGTATTCTTCCTAATGACACCAGAGATGGGGAACTAATTTTCCCACTGACACCAGTGAGGGGGCGCTGTTCCTCACACTGACACCAAAGATGTAATTTCTTTACCCTCCACTGACCACCAAGCCTATGGCATTGTTTACTCCCACCAATGCCAGGGCATTTTCTACTCCCACTGGTCACAGTCTGGCTCTCCTAAAGTTTGGAGGGCAGTAAACCAGCCCCTGGTTTTGAAAGTTTGGAAACCCCTGAATTAGACCAATTAAATAAAGTTTGCTATATGCACCATGGCAACCTCAGGAGGGGGAAGATGTTGCAAAGCATGAAGGGTGTGTAAGGGTATGCTACACACAAAAGTCTTTAAAGGTGCACCTGTAATATATTGTCAGCGGCCTGATGACAGTAAAGCCTGGGGAGCCCGTGAGGATTCTCTCCACTGCTCCCTGCGAGGAGAGGTATTCAAATGGATGGATAATTTATTAAGTATGCGAGGTGGTAAACTTTCTTAGAAGGAAACTAATGAACGTGTGAGACCACTGCGCATGGGTAAGAACAGGAGGGGGAGGAGGGAAAAAGGGGGAAGAGAAAGAGGGGACAAGG
>BLSH010323913.1:182963-195859 GCA_018402905.1 Glandirana rugosa | reverse complement strand
AGCAGCAGGAACCTCTCCCTATACCAGTATGAGATGATTTTATAACGGTAATCTGTCCCTCACATCAGCTGCAGGAACCTCTCCGTATACCAGTATGAGATGATTTTATAACAGTAATCTGTCCCTCACACCAGCAGCAGGAACCTCTCCCTATACCAGTATGAGATGATTTTATAACGGTAATCTGTCCCTCACATCAGCTGCAGGAACCTCTCCCTATACCAGTATGAGATGATTTTATAACTGTAATCTGTCCCTCACACCAGCGGCAGGAACCTCTCCCTATACCAGTATGAGATGATTTTATAACGCTAATCTGTCCCCCACACCAGCAGCAGGAACCTCTCCCTACACAAGTATGAGATGATTTTATAACGCTAATCTGTCCCTCACACCAGCAGCAGGAACCTCTCCCTATACCAGTATGAGATAATTTTATAATGCTAATCTGTCCCTCACACCAGCCACAGGAACCTCTCTCTATACCAGTATGAGATGATTTTATAACGGTAATCTGTCCCTCACACCAGCAGCATGAACCTCTCCCTATACCAGTATGAGATGATTTTATAACCTCTCCCTATACTATTATGAGATGATTTTATAACGGTAATCTGTCCCTCACACCAGCAGCAGGAACCTCTCCCTGTACCAGTATGAGATATTTTATAACGCTAATCTGTCCCTCACACCAGCAGCAGGAACCTCTCCCTACACCAGTATGAGATGATTTCATAACGCTAATCTGTCACTCACACTAGCAGCAGGAACCTCTCCCTACACCTCTATGAGATGGTTTTATAATGGTAATCTGTCCCTCACACCAGCAGCAAGAACCTCTCCCTATACCAGTATGAGATGATTTTATAACGGTAATCTGTCCCTCACACCAGCAGCAGGAACCTCTCCCTACACCAGTATGAAATGATTTTATAACAGTAATCATTCCCTCACACCAGCAACGGGAACACCTCCCTATACTAGTATGAGATGATTTTATAACGGTAATCTGTCCCTCACACCAGTGGCAGGAACCTCTCCCTATACCAGAATGAGATGATTTTATAATACTAATCAATCCCTCACACCAGCGGCAGGAACCTCTCCCTATACTAGTATGAGATGATTTTATAACGCTGATCTATCCCTCACACCGGTGGCAGGAACCTCTCCCTATAACAGTATGAGATGAATTTATAACGCTAATCTGTCCCTCACAGCGGCGGCAGGAACCTCTCTCTATACCAGTATGAGATTATGTTATAACGGCAATCTGTCCCTCACAGCGGCGGCAGCATCATCTCCCTGCACTAGCCTGAGAGCATGTGACATGCAGCGCTACGTGACTCCAGCTCATATCGAGGCTGGGTCACATGATGCACTGGCCAATCACAGCCATGCCATTAGTAGGCATGGCTGTGATGGCTTCTAAGGGCAAACGAGTGAAACGCTTGTTGATTGGCTGCCCTGCAGCTATTCAAAAGGCGCGAAAAAATACCCAAACCCTGACTTTTTCTCAAATGTCTGGGTTCGGATTCAGTACACGAACACCCTAAAGTCCGGTAAAGTCTGCTCAACTCTAGTCAGGAGTACACAGCTCAGCATCACAGGTGCAGTGTATTGCAGCCAGTATCACAGTATGCAGGCAGTACATAGTATGCAGACAGTATCACAGTATGCAGCCATAACACAGTATGCAGCCAATATCCCAGTATGCAGCCAGTATCACAGTATGCAGCCAGTACACAATATGCAGACAGTATCACAGTATGCAACCAGTATCACAGTATAAAGCCAGTACACAGTATGCAGTCAGTTTCACAGTATGCAGCCAGTACACACTATGCAGCCAGTACACACTATGCAGCCAGTACACACTATGCAGCCCAGCCAGTACACAGTATGCAGCCAGACTGAGCCAGTACACAGTATGCAGCCAGATTGAGCCAATACACAGTATGCAGCCAGACTGATCCAATACACAGTATGCAGTCAGACTGATCCAAATACACAGTATGCAGCCAGACTGACCCAGTACACAGTATGCAGCCCAGCCAGTATACAGTATGCAGCCCAGCCAGTGCACAGTATGCAGCCCAGCAAGTGCACAGTATGCAGCCAGACTGAGCCAGTACTCAGTATGCAGCCAGACTGAGCCAGTACACAGTATGCAGCCCAGCCAGTACACAGTATGCAGCCCAGCCAGTGCACAGTACACAGTATTCAGCCCAGCCAGTACACAGTATGCAGCCCAGACAGTGCACAGTACACAATGTTCAGGCCAGCCAGTACACAGTATGCAGCCAGACTGAGCCAGTACACAGTATGCAGCCAGACTGAGCCAGTACACAGTATGCATCCAGTACACAGTATGCAGCCAGTGTCACAGTATGCAGCTATGCAGCCAGTACACAGTATGCAGCCAGTATCTCAGTATGCAGCCAGTACACACTATGCAGCCAGTATCACAGTATACAGCAAGTACACATTATGCAGCAAGTATCACAGTATGCAGCCAGTATCACTGTATGCAGCCAATACACAGTATAGTCCAGCCAGTACACAGTATGCAGCCAGACTGAGCCAGTACACAGTATGCAGCCCAGCCAGTACACAGTATGCAGCCAGACTGAGCCAATATACAGTATGCAGCCAGACTGAGCCAGTACACAGTATGCAGCCCAGCCAGTATGCAGTATGCAGCCAGACTGAGCCAGTACACAGTATGCAGCCAGACTGACCAGTACACAGTATGCAGCCAGTACACAGATGATGTATACAGCCATCAGCCAGCACACAGTAGAGAGCACAGTTCCACCCTCCCACGGGATTAGTGGCTCTGACAACCCCCCTGCCGCAGCAGTTGCGGCTCTGGCAGCCCCCTCAGGTCTGGAACTTACGGGGCTGTGGAGAAAGAGGATCCTCCACTCTCCTCCACAGTGCGGGCAGCAGTGTCGGTGGCCAGATGGTGTCCCTGCTCCTCATGCTTCCTACCTCTCGCCAAAGTGATGCTAGGAATCCAATAGGATCTCCTGGCGCTTTGGCCAATTGGAAAACAGGTCTAACTGACCTGCCTGCTGATTGGCGGGGAGGCATTGTAGTGTGAAAATAGCGAAAATTCACTTGCTATCGTCACACAATTGGGTGGGATCAGGGCGCACTCTCTGCATCCCGAGCCCACCCTTTTTTAAAGCCTGTTAGAGCCCCAGGCTCTAATCCGAGGGCTTCAAAAACACATGCCCCCTCCCAAACCCGTCATAAGAATCCATGCGTCCAGCATCCTGAAAGGGGCCGGGTGCATGGATGGGGGGGCGGCAGGGATAGGGGGCCGCGCCAGTGCACCCTTAATGCACTGTCCGCCACTGTCTGGTAGATCATAAGCTTAGTAATAGCTTGCAATGCCAAGCTGCAGTTTCCAAAGCAGGCAAAATCCTTTTCTTGTATTAAGAGGAGAGCAGAGAGAGAGATATTATTTTACCCCTGCACAAATCATTAGTAAGACCTCATTTGCAATATGCAGTTCAGTTTTGGCACCAATTCACAAACAGGATATTGGGGAACTGGAGAAAGTGGCATGGAGGAGCTCAGCTATGAGGATGGATTAAAGGAACTGAATTTATTCTCTCTTGAGAAGAGGAGATTAAGGGGGGATATGATCAACATGCATAAATACATAAGTGGTCCATATAGTGAGCTTGGTGTTGAATTATTCACTTTAAGGTAATCACAGAGCACCAAGGGGCACTCTTTACATCTGGAGGAAAAGAGATTTAATCTCCAAATACAGAAAGGTTTCTTCACAGTAACAGCTGTGAAAATGTAGAATAGGGATGGGTGAACACCCGAGTTTGCAGGATGTTCGGTGGCTCGGCTTTGCTGCACAAAGCTTTGCCCAATTAGGGCACAGTGTAAGCTGGTTGTTAAGGAGCGGGACCAGGAAGCCGGCCACAGCATCCTTAACAACCCATGAATCATCAGCCGTCAATGGGTTTCCCGGCTGATAGCTGAACAATGAAAAAAAGTGCTGGTAAAAAAATAAAGAAAGATACGGTGTGGATCCCCCCCCCCCCCCCTCAGTTCATACCAGGCCCCTAGGGTCTGATATTGATTTAGAGTGGAACCCCATGCCAAAAAAAAACTGTGTGTGGTTCCTCCTCCAAAATCCGTACCAGATCGTTATCCAGGCATGCAGCCTGGCAGGTCAGGAAAGGGGGAGTGAGCCCCCCTCCTGAACCATACCAGGCCACGTGCCCTCAACATGGGGGTGGGTGCTTTGGGTGACCAGTGGTTGTGGGGGTCTGAGGGTGAGGGGCTTATCAAATCTGGAAGCCCCTCTAACAAAGGGGCCCCCACATCCCCCCCCATGTGAATGAGTATCAGGTACCCATTCACCAAAAAATTGTCAAAAAGTAATAAGCACAAGAGACAAGATTTGACAATTCTTTATTGAAAAATAAAAAAGTATCCCTCTATGTAAATCCATCATCAATCACACCACCCACCCACATGAAAAATAAAAAAATAAAAATGCTCCTGACTCCTGGGAGACCTCCTGCCGAATGCCTGCTCTGCGTTTTTGACATTTCTTATATAGGCAATGTTACATGCCCAGCATGTACCAGTCCTAGTCATTTTTGCGGCAACATGTTTTATGCATGCTACAGATATGCCACTTTACATGCACATCAAGGGGACCCTCCAGGCACTATATTTAAAGGAATTTTTCATTTTTATTGTTGCACTTTGAGTATCATTAAAATCCTTGCTACTGAAAAAACGCTTGTTTAAAAACAAAAAAAAGTATTGCTACATTAAGACCTTCATACCGCTTTTATTGCCAATTACTTTCATATAAGCCTTCAAAATGGGCACTTTGATTTTTCCTGTCCGGCTCCCATTGACTTCAATGGAGTTCCCTGTTTGGGAGTTCTGCTGCGAACCGAACAGGGGGGGTGTTAGGCCCATCTTTAATGTGGAATAGACTCCCTCAAGAGGTGGTTCTGGCCAGCTCAGTAGATTGCTTTAAAAGAGGCCTGGATTCTTTCCTTAACCACTTGCCGACCGCCGACCGGCGTCTGACGGTGGCAAAGTGGCTCGATATCGCAAACCGCCGTCATATGATATGCGATATCGCTCACTGTGTTGGGGGGGGCCAGGGAGTGGGTACGGTGGACTCGATCGCCGCCGGATACCCGCAATGCCCTCCCGCAGTAAAAGAACGGAGGTCCGTGTAAGTAAACACGGATCTCCGTTCTGTTAGAGGGGGAAGGGTGGTGATCACAGGCTTCCTGTATATGGAAGCCGTGATCACCTCATTCCCCCAGCCAGGGCAGCCCACACACAGTTAGAACACTCTCAGGGAACATAGTTAACCCTTAGAGCGCCCCCTGCAGGTTAACCCCTTTACTGCCAATGACATTTACACAGTAATCAGTGCATTTTCATAGCACAGATCGCTGTATAAATGCCAATGGTCCCAAAAAAATGGTCCGACATGTCCGCTGCAATATCGCAGTACCGCTAAAAATCGCAGATCGCGCCATTACTAGTAAAAAATAAAAAAAAATAAAAACCCCAGATATTAATTCTCAACATCCGTAAACACGGCAACTTTTGCGCAAACCAATCAATGAATGCCGATTGCGATTTTTTTTACCAAAAATTTGAGGAAGAATATAAATCGTCCAAAACCGATGGAAAAAAAGTTTTTTTGTTTTCAAAAAGTTTTATTGATTAGTTTAAAAATACATAGATACAAAGTGTCACACAAATAATAAAGGTTTTCTGGAAGAACAGGTCTGTGAGCTAAGCAAACCCTATCACAGGTATCATAACTCTGTTTACTTTAGTAAATAATACAGATGGAATCAGAGAAATGTATGACTCCTAGAGATATACCCATTGCTTGACCAGTCTGGGCAAGAAGGCGGGGGATCATCCGCCTGACCCGGCGCCCCAATGGGAGCAAACTGCACCTGGACCAGGAGGCGATCTCGGATATGATCCCAGGCTATGGGTCCCGGCCGGGGTTGTATTCTAATAAAATACATAATAATCAATTAATCAAGATTGACCTCTTGAAAAAAAATAGGTGGACCTCTAGGGATAAACTACTGACCTATAACTTTCTGCATCCAAACGGCAGGAGACAGTGGGTGCATAATGAATTATAGACCTGGTCATGTGTGGAATGGATAATATGGTGAGATGAACTAAAGATAGAGAAAATACAGAGAGAAAGGAAGAGGAAAGAAAGGAACAGAGAGGGGGAAAGAAGAAAAGGTAAGGTGGGGGGTATCCTGGGGTGACTCTGCACCTCATGCAAGGTAAATTGCAGGGGGCAGTGTGACTAGGTTTCAAGGCTAACTTGCAAGATGACAGCGGGTGTGCTCAAGGGGTGACGAGACCATGGTCAAAGTTGGAGGGCACAAAGTGCTCCATTCATGGCTTCCATATCCTTTCCTGAGCTACAGTTTTGTCCACGATGATGGCTTCTATTCTGACATGGATCATAGCTCTTGTGACCCTGTTCTTGGCTTCAGTAATATTGAGAAGGGGCGTTTTCCACGCTTTAGCTATCATTTGTATTGCACCGTCGTAACCTGCAAGAGAAGTTTGAATTGGGTCTCAGAGATGCCGTCCGGCTTTTTGTTTAGGAAGGCAACTGTTGGTTCGGAGGGGAGGGGGTTTTTGAATATGGTCGATATTATCTGAAATATTTGCCCCCCAAAAGGCTACTACCAATGGACACGTCCACCAAATATGGAGGTGTGTGCCTCTTTCAAAGCAGCCTCAGAAGCAGAGAGGGGAATAGGCAGGAATATATTTTGTAATACGGGCAGGGACAAGGTACTACCTTATGAGCACCTTGTAATTAGTTTCAACTGCCACTACCGATTGCAATGATGATTTGGTGGCCTCCCAAATGTCGGCCCAGTCTTTGGGTTCTAAATGTGTCCCTAAGTCCTTTTCCCAATTGGTGGCATACATCATGGAAGAAGGGGGCAGGGGGTCTAAATGTTGATTATAAAGAGAGGAGATTAAGCCTTTCACATGTGGGTCTTTGTGACACGTATGTTCAAAGGGGGACAGGGCTGGTAGAGAGGGATCCTTACGTATACAAGGGGAGAAGAAATGCTTGACTTGCAGGTATCTAAATATTTCCGAACTAGGTAGGTCATGTGATTCGCAGAGGGCCGGGAAAGGTTTAAATGAGTCGGGGGTTGTAAATAAAAAAGCTTGGAAAAGGTTGGATCTGGTCCAGTTGTTAAATGAATTTGGAGAAGCCCTTGCCGGATAGAAGGCTGGGTTTTTTTAAAAATGAGAGCAGTGGGTTGCGTGGGGATTGTAAGCCATGTTTTGACTTCAGACTGTCCCAAAGGCGCAGACTATGCGCAGTGACGGGGTTGTCTATTTGTCTGCGGTCTTTTGGCCTCAACCAGAGCAGGTTTGCTACAGAGAGTGGATCGCAATCTACTGATTCCAGGGAGATCCATAGTGGGTTCTCTTTTGTGGCGTGGTATTTGGGGAGCTGAGATAACTGTGCCGCTTGGAAATATTTAATGAAATTGGGGACTCCCAGATCCCGCTTTAGTTTAGGGGAGAAGAGGATATGTCTTTGTAATCTAGGTCTGATCTTCCCCCAAATATACTGGAATGCGCGTCTTTGCAAAATGCGTAAAAAATGAGAGGGAACCTTAATTGGTAGCACCCTGAAGAGATATAAAATCTTAGGCAGGATAGTCATCTTGACCGTGACTATTCTGCCCATCCAGGCGAGGGGAAGTTTAGACCAGGACTCCATAAGGCTGGTCAGTTGTTTCAAGATTGGGGGATAGTTAGCCGAGTATAAGTCAACAATGTCTGCCGTGAGATGGATACCCAGGTATGGGATGCTGCCCATGGACCAAGTAAAGGGAAGTATTTGTTGTAGTTGAGCTAGAAGTGAAGGGTCAATGGAGACGTTTAAGGCTTTGGACTTGTGAGGATTTACGACCAAACCCGAGATATTACCGAACTCTTCCAAAGTTTTGAGGAGATTCGGGGATGAAATTATGGGAGCTGTCAGAAATAGCAGTACATCCTCCGCAAATAGACACAACTTGTGGTGGTGGCCACCCATTTCGATACCTTTCATATTTGGATTAGACTGTATCATTTGGGCCAGCGGTACGATTGCGAGGGCGAAGAGGAGTGGAGAAAGAGGGCATCCCTGATGTGTACCTCGACGCACCAGGAAGGGGTCGGATTTAAAGCCTGCATATTTAATGTAAGCTGAGGGAGAGTGATAAAGAGAGGTGACCCAGGAGAGGAAATGAGGACCAAAGCCCCAAGTCCTGAGGGCAAACGTTAGGTATGACCACGACAACGTATCGAATACCTTCCTTATGTCTAACGAAAGGAAGTAAGTAGGTATCTTTCGCTTCTTAGCGACATGTGCCAGGACGTCTGCCCTTCTGATATTGTCTCCAGCTTGCCTGGAGGGGATGAACCCCACTTGATCTCTATGCACCAAAGATCCAATGATTGGGTTCAGGCGAGTGGCTAAAATTTTGGCTAGAAGTTTAATCTCTAGGTTTAACAGTGAGATTGGACGAAAATTAGTCCAAGAGGAACCATCTGATTGGGGTTTCAGTAACATGGAGACAATGACAGAAAGGGACTCTGGTCTGAAATTGTTTCCCTTTAGTATACTATTGAAGGCCGAGGTCAGCATAGGGGAAAGCAAATCAGAGAAATGCTTGTAGTATGTGGCTGTGAAGCCGTCAGGGCCTGGTCTTTTATTGGAGTGCAGAGTTTTGATGGCTGCCGCTACCTCAGTCTCAATGATTGGTTGCTCAAGGGTGGTTCATTGAGTGATGGATAAAAAAGGCAAGGAAATGTTGGAAAAAAGAGACGTCGCCTTAGACTCGTCAAAGGTTGTTTGGGAAGAGTAGAGGTTTGCGAGGTGTCTACGAAAGTGGGCTACTACCTTCACAGGATTACTGGTATAAGTATTGTGGGACACCTTAAGTCTGATAGGCTTATAGGGTTGGTCCAGTTTTTGTAGAGAGAGGGCTAAAAAGGTGTCTGGCTTATTGCTTTTCACGTAGAGTCTATGCCTCGAGCGTCTCAGGGTCTGATCAGCTGACTTGGATAAGAAGAGGTCTAGATCCAGTTTCGCCTGGTCCAAAGTTTGCCTATGAGAGGGTGTAGGGTCATTCTGAAAGTTGGTGTGGGCCTTAAGAAACCGATCATTAAGTAATTTGCGTTTCGCCCTCCTATCTTTCTTAAGGTAGGATGCCTTACTTATAAGCGCGCCTCTAAGGACGGGTTTGTTGCCTCCCAGAGGGTCAAGGGGGTGATATCCGCGGAAGTGTTATTGGAGATGTATTCTTTAAGAGCTAGTGAAATATCCATTCTGTGGGAAGGATTAGTAAGGATTGAGTCATTGAGGGACCACGTTCTGTCTATCTGTTTAGGTATTAAAGAGGCCAATGATGTGATGACCGCGTCGTGGTCTGACCACGAGCATGGTGCAATAATGGATGTGAGAAGGGAGGGTGTAGTGCACGTATCAATCAGGATGTGATCTATATGGGAGAGAACTTTGTGGGGGTGAGAGTAGTGTGTATATTGCCTAAGCGTTGGGTTAGATTCTCTCCATGTGTCAATAAGAGAATGGGATGACAACAGCTGTCCAAAGTTCAATATTTTGGGGCTTGAGTCTGGTGCGATCGGGGATTTGTCAAGAAAGGGGTAGATGATTTGGTTAGAGTCTTTGCCGATTACAAGCGCGCCCTGCCTATGTTGTGCTATAACTTGTAACAAATGGGACATGAAAGAAATGGGTCTCTTGTTAGGGGCATAATATGATACTAGTGTGACCTCAGTCTTGAGAAGATGACCTATCAGTAAAATGTACCTGCCTTTGGGGTCCTTAATCTCTTTAGACATTGAGAATGGGGCTCTAGGATGAAAAGCTATTAGTACCCCTCTCTGTTTCTTATTGGCTGAGGCAGTGAAGACCTGGGGGTAGGATTGGTGAAAAAATTTAGGGGTGTATTGCTGGGTAAAATGGGTTTCTTGCAGAAATATGTACGTCAAGAGAGGCGAAGAAGCGGAAGGCATTGGTCCTCTTTTTAGGTATATTAAGCCCTTGAACATTGAGAGTCAAAAAGTTCAGAGGAGCCATCATGGGGGTTTGTCATGTATAGTCACTTGAAATACGTGAGAGATGCGGAAGCGCAAAGTCCCCCCGGGAAGGGGTGGAGAGAAGGGGAAGGAAGAGAGAAGGTGCTTAAATATTAGGAATAAGTAGAGAATGCGATAGAGAGACATAGAGAAAGAGGTAAGCATGTTGGAGCTTGTCAAACTAAGGTGAAATGCGAAAGCAAAAATGGGGGGGAGAGTAAAGGGGAAGGATAACCTACGCGTCCTGAGGGGTCGGAAGATCCCTGGGGGACTGAGAGAGGCTAATTGGAGGAGTCTGCTCAAGACCCTACCAATTAACGAGGGGGGGCAACAATGGTAGCCAGGGAGTGCCAATGGCTGTTTGACAAGTGTTTGATTTGTATGGACAGTCCTAATGTACTAGAAAAGGTTTTCTGCAGCTGAAAGGGAGAGACAAGCTTCTGGAGTACTCCTGTAGGGGTAATTTAGTGATTATCAGGAGGGATGAATCCTAGGTGTAGATAACCGTATTTCTCTAGGAGGAGAATTTCCCTGAATTAAAAGGAGGATTAGCTACTTATGCTTATACCAGACTTAAAACATAAGTGGCATTGAACAATTAACTTAACATGAGAAATTGTTAAGGCAATCAACAACGTAATAACTAAAACATTACGGAATGCTGTATACTGCTGTCGTGAGGTAAGATATCCAATGTGCAATTCAGCACTAGTCCTCCAATGCAGTCAACGGTGCTTCAGACCAGGGTCTGGTGGGATAACCAGATGGTGCAGGATCTTTGCATGGGGTGACCTCAAATGTGACCCCAAAAAGAAAAAAAAAAGAAATGGGGGGTAAAGGTAGGGGAAGAGCATCAGTTGGCCCAGGACCGTGCATGGCCCGTGGGGTTGGCAGATTCTAGCTTCTGCGAGGCCAATAACAAGGGGTATAGTTATGCTCAAGAAGTTTGTTTATTGTCAAAACTCAGTCTAGGAGGTATAACTCTCCTCAGCTCCTTATTGGTGTAGACCATGGGTAAAGTAGAAGATTAAAGTAACTGGGGATAGGGGAGTACAAAAAGTCAAATTGTAACCAACAACTGGGGTAGGCCAGAGTGCTCCTAGTGGAGGGTGTCAAAACAGATTGTGTCAACAGAGTACCTCAGTCCATGGAGTCAGTGTAGTTGGCCGTTGCGGGGGTGAATCTGCCCCTTTTGTGTACATTACGATCCTCACTTGTAGAGGTGGATGGCTGGTTCTTCTGCGGGGAGCTGGAGGCAGAGCGACGTCTGTGACGCTGGTCTTTGGTCTTTCTGACTGGAATTTGGAGGAGAGGGCTGCAATTCCTGGAGAAGAGAGCATAAATCAGCTTGAGATTTGCATATATGTTTGCGGCCTTTATAAGTGAACCTGATGGAAAATGGGAAACCCCAGGTGTATGTGATGTGATGCTGCTGCAGCACTTGGAGCTGTGGCTTCAATGCCCTTCTCCTTGTAATAGTGGCCTGGGAGAGGTCTGCAAAAAGCTGATAGGTATGTCCTTGAAAGTGGAGGGACTCTTTCTGGCGAGCTGCCTGGAAAAGTTGTTCCTTTGTTCTGTAAAAATGGAGTTTTGCGACTATGTGGCATGGGGGGCCCTCTTCTTTCCTGGGAACTAGAGTCCTGTGGACTCGGTCCATTTCCAAGCGCTCAATAGGGATAGATGGCATTAGCTCCTGGAAGAGGGCCATGATTGTGGATTGTAAGTCCCAAACTGACTCAGGAATCCCTCTGATATGTATATTGGAGCGTCTGGCTCGATTTTCAAATTCCTCAAGCTGGAGGTGTAGGGTACTATTCTCCTCTCTTAATAGGGCAACCTCTTCAGACTGGTTACTGATGTTAGCTTCTATATCATCCACCCTCTGCTCCAGTTACTCTGTGCGGTGGCCCAGCTCCCTAATTTCCCTTGTGAGGTGTTCTGTAATCTGCTCTGAGGTCTGCTTAAGGGCCTTGTGAAGCATCCGTTCAAATTACACCATTAGTTCAGACTGAGATTCTTGGGACTGAGAGTGTATGGGGGAGGCTATCATTTCTTTTTTTTTTTTTTCCACAAAGGTTTTTATTGAGAAAGTTGTAAGGATGTACAGTCTCATTTAAATGAACATTTGTCACAATAAATTGCCTTCGTAACTAGCAATAGTGCCGTAACAGGTAAAGAGTAGTAACTTCTAGAAGTCCGGGTTCTGCTGGTTCGGCCGAACTTCGGGACAAAGTTCCGGGTTCGGGTCCGGACAGAACCCAAACTTTGTCCCGGACCCCGAACCCCATTGAAATCAATGGGGACACGGACTTTTAGGCACAAAAATGGCTGTAAAATAGTCCAGGAAGGTCCTAGAGGTTTGCAAAAGGAAGGAAATGGGGGTATGGTTCCTACCCGGTTTTAGGTAAAGTGTTCTAAACTATTTCCAGATGTGTGCAGAACAGATGTTCTGCGTGAAGAACAGATGTTCTGGTGCAGAACAGATGTTCTGTGTGAAGAACAGATGTTGACTTATTAGCGGCTATAATAAAAGTGACACAGACTATACAGATGTGTGAAGAACAGATGTTCTGTGTGCAGAACAGATGTTCACTTATTCCCGGTTTCATTTAAAGTGACACACAGACTTTAAATATGTTTGCAGAACTTTGACCCTTATTCACTTGTAGACAAGACGTTTGTATAAATTTCAGACACACAGTGAAATTTACTTTGGCCCTTAT
>BLSH010323913.1:168190-181029 GCA_018402905.1 Glandirana rugosa | reverse complement strand
CTGGGGGGACAACGTGGGGGAACTGGGGGGTAAAACGTTTTTTTGGGTTTAAAGAATGAAAAACGATTTTAAGTTTCATCCGTAAACGCGGCCACTTTTGCGCAAACCAATCAATAAACGCCAATTGCAATTTTTTTATCGCAAATATGAGGAAGAATATAAATCGGCCAAAAACGGTGAAAAAAATGTTTTTTTATATTTTTTTTTAGATTTGAATTTTAGCAAAAAGTAAGAAATTTGGGTTTTTTTGCAAAATGGGGGGTCAAGGGGGTGCAACAGGGGGGTCAAGGGGGTAGGAAAGTCAGGAGGGTTGGAGTGAATGAAAGGGGTGTAAGGATCGTGTGGGCAACGGAGTTGTTCACACTCCGGACCACAGTATGAGATCCCTATAGGGTATCAGCTAGGTGGGTGCCTAGCCGAAGTGGGGGGTTCGTGGAAGGGATTGGTGGACTAAGCAAAAGTTGTAAGGCCAAAGGCCAGTGGGGAGAGCAGCGCCCGTGACCATCACCCCTTAAAGGGGGTGCGGGGAACCGGGGGGACTAGCTCAATGCTAAAACATAAGGAAGCAGGATCATAGGGAGGGTTTGTATGCGTGTCGCTTCTGTCGGGCGTGGGGGGCAAAGAGTCCTGACCACACAGGGCAGAAGCGCCGCCTGCTAACAGATCCAAGTGGGACAGTGGGTTAACAAGCTGTAGGTGACCTTGCAGTGAAATGTAGATAATCAGCAAAAGTAACAGAGCTTAATATCTAGATTTTCAAGTCTAGTGAAAATGCATATTGACAACTCAAAGGAAAGCCACATACGTGCCGTCTAATAAGCGCCGTGATGCTGGGCCACCGGCCCGGCGCACTGCCAATTGTGACAGCGCTCCAGGGGATGACAGACCAGCAGCACAGCTCAGAAACAGAAAAGAAACATCAAAACATCAGTAATAAAAAACTGTTCAGGTTCAGGGTTGTGGTCACCCTGATGTTCGTCTGGAGCCGGTGCAGATTGATCTTGTTTTCTGCGATGAGATGGGGTAGCACTTGGTCTTCTCCGTGGTGTGTGTAGGTCGGCGTCTTGTGGAAGCAACTCCACCCACAATGCTGGGATTGAGAACTATTTTTTTTTGGATTTGAATTTTAGCAAAAAGTAAGAAATTTGGGTTTTTTTGCAAAATGGTCGCTCTTCTTTTGTTTATAGCGGCAATAAGAAATGACGCAGAGGCGATCAAATACCACCAAAAGAAAGCTCTATTTGTGGGAAAAAAAGACGCAAATTTCGTTTGGTTACAACGTCGCACGACCGCGCAATTGTCAGTTAAAGCGACGCAGCGCCGAATCGAAAAAAGGGCTCTGGTCCTAAAGCTGCAAAACCTTCCGGTTGGTAAGTGGTTGATAGAAGAAAACAACGATTTAGGTAGGGCAATGGGTATTGCCTGAGCAATGTACAGGAATCTGGGGAGGAACGTCATTTTGATAGTGGCTGCCTGCCCAAACAAGGAGAGGTTCAGTTTCTCCCAGGTGTTAAGGTCTTTCGAAAGTTCCCGTAGAAAGGGAAGGAAGTTTAGTGTGTAGAGTCCTGTTGTCGTGGAAGGGAGTTGTATGCCCAGGTATGGGATTGCATCTGATTTCCAGGTAAAAGGGAAGGAGTCCCGACATCTGCTGTTATCGGGTAAGAAAATGTTAAGGGCGTATGATTTTTTAATGTTAATTTTAAAATTGGATATGGATCCGAATCGGAGGAACTCTTTAAGGAGGTTAGGGATGGTGATATCTGGTTTTGAGAGGAAAAGGAGGATATCATCAGAAAAGGCAGCTGTCTTGTAAGTGCGATCTCTAATTGTGACTCCCGTGATATCCGGGTGTGCTTGAATGCAGGTAAGGAAGGGTTCCATGGTAAGAATAAAAACCCATGGGGAGAGAGGACATCCCTGCCTAGTTCCATTCTGGATGGGGATGCATTTGCCTCCAATAACGCATTTGTGAGCCAACCACTGGATCAAGGCCGACATCTCTGGAGAGGAGTTAAGCGCAAAATAGTCCTTTAGTGTCAGCTGTAGGGTCTCCTTGCTCGCCAGGTCACATAATAGCTGTGGGTCGAGTCTCCAGCTTTTATGTCTCTGTTCAAAGTTGGGAAAGCGGAGGGTCATAGTGATGGGGTGGTGATCTGATATATACATAGGCTCTATGGAGGCATCTTGGAGATAAGTCAGGTCCGTTTGGGTGAGGAAGAGATAGTCAATACGAGAGTATTTGTTGTGAGGAGGGGAGTAGTAAGTGTAGTCCTTGGAGTCAGGGTTGAGGGTTCTCCAGGTATCATGTAAGGACAATAAGTGCATTTGGTTTTTAATTTGGCGAAGGGTGCGATATGGTAGGGAGGAGGATCCAGTTGAGGAGTCAAGATTGGGGCAGAGGGGGACATTGAGGTCGCCTCCGAGAATGGTCATTCCTTCGTGGAACGGGATGAGTCTATTACTTTCCTAATGAAGGGAACTTGGCAAGTATTGGGAGCGTAAATGTTGGCGAATGTCACCGGCTTATTGTGGATATGCCCTTTAACAAATAGGTATCGCCCTTCAGGGTCAGCTAGATGGGCAGAGAGTTGGAATGGGAGGCTTTTGGCGATAAGGATGGTAACTCCTTTGGTTTTTTTGATTGGGGAAGGGGCATGGAAAGTGTGTGGGTATCTTCCGTTATGGAATTTGGGAATGTTTTGTGAACTAAAATGCGTCTCCTGTACAAAGACTACTTGTGTTTTAAGTTTAGATGCTTCTCTAAGGACAGCAGATCTTTTTTCAGGGGTGTTGAGGCCCTTGGCAATTAGGGACATAATCTTCAGGGTGCCTTGGGTGCTCATCTTGTTGTTGAGGGTTCAGAGGTGAAAAAAAAAGGGGGACATGGGAGGGGAACAGGTTGGGACAGGGGGGTCAAGGGGGTAGGAAAGTCAGGAGGGTTGGAGTGAATGAAAGGGGTGTAAGGATCGTGTGGGCAACGGAGTTGTTCACACTCCGGACCACAGTATGAGATCCCTATAGGGTATCAGCTAGGTGGGTGCCTAGCCGAAGTGGGGGGTTCATGGAAGGGATTGGTGGACTAAGCAAAAGTTGTAAGGCCAAAGGCCAGTGGGGAGAGCAGCGCCCGTGACCATCACCCCTTAAAGGGGGTGCGGGGAACCGGGGGGACTAGCTCAATGCTAAAACATAAGGAAGCAGGATCATAGGGAGGGTTTGTATGCGTGTCGCTTCTGTCGGGCGTGGGGGGCAAAGAGTCCTGACCACACAGGGCAGAAGCGCCGCCTGCTAACAGATCCAAGTGGGACAGTGGGTTAACAAGCTGTAGGTGACCTTGCAGTGAAATGTAGATAATCAGCAAAAGTAACAGAGCTTAATATCTAGATTTTCAAGTCTAGTGAAAATGCATATTGACAACTCAAAGGAAAGCCACATACGTGCCGCGTAATAAGCGCCGTGATGCTGGGCCACCGGCCCGGCGCACTGCCAATTGTGACAGTGCTCCAGGGGATGACAGACCAGCAGCACAGCTCAGAAACAGAAAAGAAACATCAAAACATCAGTAATAAAAAACAGATAGAAACCAAACCTGATGCCATGACTAAGACTGTGGGAGCTCAGGGCTCAGATGGCGAACCTGGGAGCAGCCTATCAGGAGGCCCCCAGGTTGACCTGGCCAGGAACCTGGGGTAGCTTAAACTTCTTCTTCTACAGACAGTCTCTGTGGATTGAAGGCATGGTTAAATAGGTAAAGCCCAAAAACGAGTGGGGAGGTCCAGACTTAACCAGACTACTCCACCGCCACCACGGAGAAGTTTGATGGATATGAAGTCAAACAAGATAAGCTTGTAGTCTCTAATTTCCTTTAAGAGTACGGCATCCACGGATAAAAAAAGGGGACAGAGTGTAATGGATATGGTGGTCTTAGGATCCGTGAATCATCAAACGCGTGTCTGTGGGGTGGGGTCGGAAATTTAGTGCCATATTGTCGGTCTATGATTTATCTTTAGAAAGGGTTTAGCACCCTATAGTTGTGTAGACAAAGCACTGACTCGGCTCCTATGCGGTCCAGCAGAGGTTGCGGCAAACAGGAGAGATAGCACGTTAGAGTGAGCCACTGAGGGTGTCCGAAAGCAGATGGGTAACAGAAAAAAGGAAAAATGAAGAAAGAGTAAATGAAGAAAAAAAAAGAAAAATCAAACAGCAACTGTAGTAATCAGTTGGATGAACGTTACCCGTTGACTTGAAGAGGCTGGTGTAGGGAAGCAAACCGAACTCAGGCCTCCTGCCCTGGGTCAGGTTCAGGGTTGTGGTCACCCTGATGTTCGTCTGGAGCCGGTGCAGCTTGATCTTGTTTTCTGCGATGAGATGGGGTAGCACTTGGTCTTCTCCGTGGTGTGTGTAGGTCGGCGTCTTGTGGAAGCAACTCCGCTCACAATGCTGGGATTGAGAACTCTCGGTACCAGTCAGGGACCGGGATAGGCCTCATATGCACGTGTTCAAAAAAGTGGGGGAGATCGGCCGGGGTCTGCAGAACAAAGGTGCGGCCCTGTACGGTGACAGAAAGACCAAAGGGGAAACGCCACTTGTAGACTATACGCTTTTCTCTGAGTGCTGCCAATATGGGAGGCAGGGCCCTTCTGTGATTCAGAGTTATCTGAGATAGATCTTGGAATATTTTGATATCCGCTCCATTTAGTGTGATTTCCTGTTGGTCACGGGCACGCATGGCTACCTCTTCCTTCAATTTATAGTCCATGAAACAGCAGACAATATCTCCCTCTCTCCCCCTTGGTCTCAGAGCTCTGTGAGCTCGCTCGAACTCCACCGGCGCATCTTGAGGTCTTTCCAGAATATTGTTGACTAAAGACTGCAGGGCAAGAGGGATCTGATCGTGTTCGATGCTTTTGGGGACCCGCGGATGCGGAGGTTCCTTCTGTGGCCTCTATTATCGAGGTCTTCAAGTTTCCTCTGCATGTCTATGAGGTGTAAGTGATATCGGGCACCATGTTGTTGGAGTTCCTGGATGTCAGCATCGTGACGACCGGCTGCTCTTTCGACCTCCTCAAGTCTATCGTTAAATCCTCTGAGTTCATCCTTGAGATCGGACACAGCGTCCGACAGTGCTCCTTTGATGTCAGATGCAAGGGATTGAAGGTCTGTGACCTTGGGCATCTGGTTTATGAGAGTGAGCAGTGTTTCTTGGTCAGCAGGTTGTTTATTTTTCTGAGTACCGTCTGATTGTCTGCGAGCCATGGTGGACTGTGAGGAGTGGGATGTAGAAGTCTCAGGAACAGATGGGGGTTGTGTGCAAAACAAGTCCTGGAGGTTACGGCCCGGTTGAGAGTATGGGGCGCTGGAGAAGGGTAGTTGGCGGCCAATTTTGCCCGTCACAAAGTCATTCAAATAGAAGGTTCCCAATAAATGACGCTGCCCTCCCCGCGGTGCCACAGGCCCTAAATTACTTTGGCATCTTCAACCGTATCTGACAGGGTACGAATTGGAGCTACTGTATAGACTGGCTGCTTCTTCCAGTCCAGGCCTGATTCAGCAGGGGTTCCAGTGTCCGGTTCGGCCCGCTTTGGGGAACGGGGGGGTGTTGAGGTCCCCAAAAGTGTTTAGCCAGACGTAGTGTAGGCAGGTATGAGCTGGATGGCCTTTTTGAGTGCTGGGGCCTAGCCGCGGGCTAAATTTTTGGGCGTCTCGGGTGGTCGGATGGGACCGTATAGTTTTTAGGCCCGATCTGTAGAGGGGAGTGAGAGGGGTCTCTGGAGCCTTGTATCGAGGTCCAGGGCCGAAGATTGGAGGCGAGATGGCTGTTTATGCTGCTGCGGCCTAGGCCGCAAATTAAGCCGTGGCCTAAATTTATTGCGCCGCGGAGGTCGGGCGCAGGAGGCCGCGATAGTCAGTCTGGGTTGTAGGGGAAGGTATTGGGGAGCCTCCTAGATGGGTTTAAGGTGCTCACCCATCCACAGGGAGGTCAGATGCCTTTGCATTGTGTCCGGGGGACCGGAGTTCTCCCAGAACACATCCGACGTCGTCCAAGCCACGCCCCTCCGGGGGAGGCTATCATTTCACCTTCCGACTCACCCTCATCCGTGTGCGGTACCTGTTGCCTCCGTGGGGATCGCTGAGAGGTGCTGCACCAGCGCCAGGTCGCATCCGCCGCCATCTTTGAGGAGGCCTGAGCCAGGGCCTCGCCTATGTTTTTGGCCTTATCCATGCACGAGGTCCACCGAGGACCATCCCCAAGGGTGCCAGAAAAGTAAGAAATTTGGGTTTTTACGCAAAATTATCGCTCTTTTGTTTATAGCGGCGATCAGAAATGATGCAGAGGTGATCAAATACCACCAAAAGAAAGCTCTATTTGTGGGAAAAAAAGATGCAAATTTTGTTTTGGTACAATGTAGCACGACCGCGCAATTGTCAGTTAAATCGACGCAGTGCCGAATCGCAAAAAGCGCTCTGGTCCTAAAGTGTGAAATCCTTCCGGGGCTGAAGTAGTTAATGTGCATAACATAACTGGATACTAATATTTATTGGTAAAGTTGATTCAGGGAATATCCGTTTGCCTCTTAGGGGATCAGGGAGGATTTTTTTCTCCTGCTGGAGCAAATTGTATCATGCTTTGCTATGTTGTTTTGCCTTCCTTTGGATAAACTTTGGGTATAGGATAGTGTATATAGGATTGTATGATTTTTCCCCTTTTTATTGGTTGAGCTAGATAGACTTGTGTTTTTAAACAGACTAACTATGTAATTTATGCAAGGTAACAGATTGTCTCAAGGTGCCCATAGACATTTGCTTACAGAATCCCAATTATATAATTTTAGCTAGATCAGACAATGATACCCCTCTATGATAAAGAAGACATCAACACCCCAGAATTTTTAAGTACCAAAGAAGTTGGACAGGTTAGAAATGCTTTGGCATGTATAACTGCAATTAATAATTTCCCATATATATATATTATATAGCAAGAGTTGTTATTAACAATTAAACTCTTAAAACCTGACCAAATACAGAATAATTGTTTGGGTTAACATTTTTTAAAACATTGCTTCTGTAGACTTCATTAGTTAAATATCCAGCAGAACTATAAATAAGTTATTAAACTTTGAAGCATTGTTCATGTGAGTTATTCTGCAGTGGGATCTTGCTCCCGGCAGTGTGGCTAGTTAGCCAACACTGCTTTTATCTCATCCCTCCAAGCCCCCTTGGCTGATATCATATGAAGAGTGACAGGCATTTGGTCACATAACTAACACTTGAGGTATTTCAGAGCAGCAAATTTCAGAAAGGTATTTGTACCTGAAGTCCAGTCAGATATAAAAGAAACAAATAAATGCAGTTCAGTATTTATTAATACACAATTAAATATGTTTTTAATGCAAGCAGTGTAAGTACCTTAGGTAGGAATTCCAGGTATGTATATTTTATACAAATATCATACCTGGCTGATGCCTTTGGAAGCTTGAAATCACTAAAATTGACTTTGCGACTTTAGTAATCTCCACTTGTTTCAGGGTCCTGTGCAGAGAATCTGACCTGATTCAACTGGAACACAGACGGTCAGATGCTCAGCATGGGTGCCGTTCAGAGGGAGGATGCTTTGCATTTTCACAATGAATGCACAGTATTCTCTGATTGGACAAGGTGGAGAGAGGTGTTGCCACATTTTAAAAGACAAACATCCTTGTAATGTGCTAGGTACAACTACACTGGGATCTACTTATGTGTCTTCTCAGAAGGTTAAACTGCCTTTGGATTTTGTCAAGTCAGCCAGTTGTCATACATGCATACAGACAGACTTGGACTCAGAAGGGTTATTTTATGATTATAGTGACATTCATACCAGAACACTTCTGTTTTTACAGAACAGTAAAGGCAGGTAAACTACTGCAAGTGACAGTTTTAGACTATTAGTCCACTGAAAGTATTTACTGTACATATTTACATAATCTGAGACAGTAAAGACAGTGAAGCCCCAATTCTGTAGCTATAAGCATTGTGCAGAAGTTAATTTTCAAATATGCAACATACTGTAGCAAAGAAATGTATGTCTTTTTGTTACATTAGTTGCGTGTAATTGTAGGTATGCCATGTCCTGAAGGCTGCTGATTCTTGTAAAATCCTTCATTTCGTGTCATAGCCATTGGATACTGTCCTGAGCAGCTTCGTTCTGATGTTGTATGAGTTAACAGCAGTTACTGCTACTGTGAAGAGTTGCATTGCTCTCCTACCCACTCAGAGACTTCATACTACTATTCATGCACAATGCAACACTTTCTGTGAATAGTCAGTGGAGATCTTTCATCCTTCTGTCCCTCCTCCATTCACAGAATGTGCTGCATTGTAAGAAGATAGATGTATGAGGTCTCTGAATGGCAAAAGGGGACAGGCGAGCTGCACAACTCTTCACACTAGTAGCAGCTACTGTTAACTGGTATTGTACCAGACAGCAGCCTACAGGAAATGGGATACACACAATTTCCCATAGCTAACATGTTTGGTGCTGTATCAAAAAAAAAGAAAACTCTAAACTTCAGATCTAAACTATTAGAGCGAAATTTGACTTCAGAATCTTTGGTGTGATCTCTGAGGGTGAATTACTTCAAATTATAAGCAGCTAGAGAGGTAAGTGATAGCTTGTTTTGAAAGCTCAAGCTACTACTTGTGAAAAACATGCAAATAGTTTAATGCCCATAGACTGGGTGCAAGTGTATATAGTAACGTATTTTATAGAATTGAAAAATAACATCGGTCCATCCAGTTTAACCTACATGTGATTTTTTTTTGACAATTCCCATAGCCCTGTATACTTTGATTCCTAAGGAAAACATCTAAGGCTTTCTTTAACTCCCTCCTCCACTTCCCAGGGGTGAGAATTCTGCATGTTAACAGCTCTAATAGTAAAGAACACTTTTTGCAATGTAAGGTTAAACCTTCTTTCTTCTAACCTCAAATTGTTGCCACATGTCCCCTTCTGGGACCTTAAAGTAGGCAGATTATTACAGTTACTGAAATGACTTTTGATATATGTGTACATTGTATTTATATCCCCTCTTAAATGCCTCTTCTTCAGTGTAAATAACTAATCTATGTAATTGGTCCTCATAGCTGTGGTCCTCCATCTCCTTAATAATTTTTCTGCCCATTGCTGAACTCTCTCTAATTTAACATCTTTCCGGAGGTTTGGTGACCAAAACTGAACTGCATATTCAAGATAAGGCTGAATCAATGTTTTGTAAAGTGGTAAACTTATTGGCGTATCCTTTAAATGTAATCCCTTTTTAATGCATAACTTGTCAGCTTTCTTAGATGTGGCTTTGTACTGCATGCTTTTAATAAGTCTGCTATCTACAAGCACCCACAGATCCTTTCCTATCACTGATCCTCCCAATGTGTATTTTGCATGCGCATTTTTGGCACCCAAGTGAATAACTTTACATTTCTTAAGATTGTAGCTCATCTGTCATGTAGCTGCCCAACCCCTTATTTTGTCAAGGTCTTCCTGTAATGATGATATATCCTGTGACAAAATTATTTCCCGGTATAATTTGGTATCATCAGCAAACACTGAAATTGAGACTGAACCCTGGGGGCCACAATGTTTGACCAATCAGATAATGAGCTTTTAAAGCAGAGCTCCACCCAAAAGGGGAAGTTCCTCTTTAAGGCCTCCTCCCCCCTCCTCTTCACCAAATGGCACTTTTTTTTGGAGGGGGGAATGGTTACCTGACTTTGACGGGTAACCACTCCCATTTCCGCTCGGATCGCTCGGGCAACTTGAGCGGATGTTCTCCTCTCCCTCTCCCTCCCTGCAGTCTTCTGGGACATGTCACAGATCCCAGAAGACTGCGGGACAATTCACAATGCGCAGCACAGCTCATGCATGGGCAATGGTCACCTGGCTGTGAAGCCACAAGCTGTCACTGCCAGGTACCTATAGTTGATATGCCGTCAGTGGGGACAGAAGACAGAGGGAAGGAACGGCTCGGGTGTGCTGTTCCTTCCCTCTGTCTTCTGTCCCCGATACCTTACATACATACATACATACATAAAGTTGACCTTTATCAAAAAAGGAAAGTATAGTTCACCCTTGCCCTTCCCCCAGCCTCTAACACATTTGTATTTTTTTTATTTTTTCTTCAAAACAAAACAGGTACCATCTCACACTGCCTCTGCCCCCACATAGGTGACAATACCGCGCATCTTACCTCCTCCGCTTGCAGCTCTATTGAACACATCACACATCCCAGGATGTTGCAGAACTAGTCTCACTACACTACCATGCCTCATACAGTGAAACATTAAGAAGTCACAGCCGGCTCCCAAAGCCAAAATGCTGACACCAAAGACAAAGCCCAGCGAAGAATCAGCTGTAGGGAAGAAAGTTCTGGGCTCCATGGACTGGTAAGTGTCTGTTTGTTAAAAGGCAGCACTACAGTATTTATATTTATAGCTGCTGACTTTTAATTGTTTACAAGCCAGTTCAGGTACTTCTATTGGTTTCCTTTAGAAATGTGTTTAATGGATAATGATAGATAATTTTTAAAGATTTAAAGAAAGGAACAGCATACAATTGGTGTTACATCAGAGCTCTGTGCTATGACCGTGACAACTGTGCGCATGCATGGGAGCGATATCATCACAGCTCGGCCATTCAAGTGCCCACAACCCCCAAACCCAGTAGGCAGGCCAGGTGAAGATGGAAGCCTCTATAGCAGTCACAGAAGAAGCTGCTGTAGGGAAGAGAGTGCTGGACTCCATGGACTGGTAATTATTAGAGTTGAGCGAACCCAAACTATAAAGTTCGGGTCCGTACTGAACTTTGGGGTGTCCATGAGCCGGACCCGAACCCGGACATTTGAAAAAAGTTTGGGTTCGGGTTCTGGGTTTGGGTATTTGATCACGCATGTTGAATAGCTGCAGGGCAGCCAATCAACAAGCGTTTCACTGGTTTGCCCTTAGAAGCCATCACAGGGATGCCTACTAATGGCATGGCTGTGATTGGCCAGTGCATCATGTGAGCCAGCCTCTGTATAAGCTGGAGTCACGTAGTGCTGCATGTCACATGCTCTCAGGCTAGTCTAGGGAGAGGATGCTGCCGGCGCTGTGAGGGACAGATTGCAGATATTAATAACATCTCATCCTGCATTACAGAACGATCTGATTCTGCACTTGGTAGAGATTTCTACTACTGCTTTGAGGGACAGGTTGCAGATCTCATCCTGCATTACAGAACAATCTGATTCTGGACTAGGTAGAGTCTACTGCTTTGAGGGACAGATTGCAGATCTCATCCGGCATTACAGAACGATCTGATTCTGGACTAGGTAGAGTCTACTGCTTTGAGGGACAGATTGCAGATCTCATCTTGCATTACAGAATGATCTGATTCTGGACTAGGTAGAGTCTACTGCTTTGAGGGACAGATTATTGTTCTAAAATCATCTCCTACTCCTATAGGGTCAGGTTCCTGCTGTTGCTGTAAGGGACTGATTATTGTTCTAAAATCATTGCCTACTCCTATAGGGTCAGGTTCCTGCTGTTGCTGTAAGGAACAGATTATTGTTCTAAAATCCTCTCCTACTCCTATAGGGTCAGGTTCCTGCTGTTGCTCTAAGGGATAGATTATTGTTCTAAAATCATCGCCTACTCCTATAGGGTCAGGTTCCTGCTGTTGCTGTAAGGGACAGAATATTGTTCTAAAATCATCGCCTACTCCTATAGGGTCAGGTTCCTGCTGTTGCTATAAGGGACAGATTATTGTTCTAAAATCATTGCCTACTCCTATAGGGACAGGTTCCTGCTGTTGCTGTAAGGGACAGATTATTGTTCTAAAATATCACCTACTCCTATAGGGTCAGGTTCTTGCTGTTGCTGTAAGGGTCAGATTATTGTTCTAAAATCATTGCCTACTCCTATAGGGTCAGGTTCCTGCTGTTGCTGTAAGGGACAGATTATTGTTCTATAATCATCTCCTAGTTCTAAAGGGAGAGGTTCCTGCTGGTGCTGTAAGGGACAGATTATTGTTCTAAAATCATCTCCTAGTTCTATAGGGAGAGGTTCCTGCTGCTCCTGTAAGGGACAGATTATTGTTCTAAAATTATCTCCTAGTTCTATAGGGAGAGGTTCCTGCTGCTCCTGTAAGGGACAGATTATTGTTCTTTAATCATCTCCTAGTTCTAAAGGGAGAGGATCCTGCTGGTGCTGTAAGGGACAGATTATTGTTCTAAAATCTTCTAGTTCTATAGGGAGAGGTTCCTGCTGCTCCTGTAAGTGACAGATTATTGTTCTATAATCATCTCCTAATTCTAAAGGGAGAGGTTCCTGCTGGTGCTGTAAGGGACAGATTATTGTTTTAAAATCATCGCCTACTCCTATAGGGTCAGGTTCCTGCTGTTGCTGTAAGGGACAGATTATAGTTCTAAAATCATTGCCTACTCCTATAGGGTCAGGTTCCCATTTTACTTCCTTTTGCAACCCTTTAGCACTTGCCAGGACTTTTTTACAGCCATTTTTGTGCCGAAAAGTTCGGGTCCCCATTGACTTCAATGGGGTTCAGGGAACTGCTAGTAGAATAAAAGATGTAAGCTTCCTCGCGATCTTGCTAAGATCCGTGATTGGGAGTCCTAGTATATAATGTAGAGTATTTAAAGGGATATTGATATGAAATAATGTGTATAATACCTCCTGGATCTGATTCCAAAACTGTTGTATGGGAGGACATTCTCTACAGTTTAGAGACGACCTCTACGTTATTCCTGCATCCTTGAGTCGAAGTATATAAAACCCTGACAGGAGGGTATGTTGTCAAAACCTTAGTCTAGGTCCTC
>BLSH010323913.1:125595-136317 GCA_018402905.1 Glandirana rugosa | reverse complement strand
TGAAGATCCCCCCCCCCCCCCCCCCACGGTGGTTTCTTTACTCTCTCCAGACCATAAAAAATAAATGAAGACATATCTGAAGACTTATCTGAAACCTGGGATGCACCATGATAATGCTCACTAATTCTAGTTCCTAACGTACTCACAGTGCATCCCACATATTGCAAATTGCATTTTGTGCATTCAACAGCATACACTAAATTTTTTGTTCCGCAGTTCATATAATCCTTTATTTTAAATACTTTGTTAGTATTACATGAACAAACCATTCCTGATTTTTTACAATGTTTCAAACAAAATTTGCAAGTGTTCGTACCACGCCGGAAGGAACCTTTGGCATTCTACCAAGTCTGACTCTGTTTTTTATCGTGAAATAAACTGGAGGATAAAACATCCCCAAGTGTTCTGGCTCATCGGCTAAAAAATCTAACTCCAGCCTGAACTGTTGGTAATATGTCCCTATCTCTAACTAGGATGGAGAGATGTTTTAATATAATATTTTTCACTTGGGTAAACTCACAAGAGTAAGAAGTTACAAACGTCAGGGGATTAGCTGTTCTAGTTGTTGGTTCTCTCCCAGATCTATATTGATCAAGGAGGGACTTCTTATATTTATTGTTCACTATAGATCTGGACTTCTCGATATCCCCGTTTTTATATTGGTATGTGTGTAATCTTGAGGAGATAATTTCACACTCTCTATCATAGCCCAGTTGTGTAGAGCAGTTGCGTTTAGCCCTGATAAATTCCCCAGTGGGAATAGCTTGAATTGTATGGGCCTGGATGACAGCTCGTAGTCAAAAGTAAAGAGTTACCTGCACATTCTTTACGGAATGTGCGGGTATGAATTTCACCTGTGGAAATATCTCCAAATAAGGTTATATCAAGAAAGTTGATACTTTCCTGGTGAGTTTCTACATTAAACTCCACATTTAGTGTATTTCTATTGAAATAGCATAGCAAGGACTCCACAGCTGAAGAACTGCCTCTCCATATAAGCAGCAAATCGTATATGTAGCGTCCATACCATGCTATATGGGTCAGAAAGGTATTGGAGATAAAAAAAGATGTTTTTCTTCCCACCAACCCATATACAAATTTGCTAATGAGGGGGACAATTTGGCTCCCATTGAGGCACCTCTACCCTGAAGATAAAACTGGTTGTTGAACATAAAGTAGTTGTGCATCAAAAGGAAGTCAGTAGCTTGAACTATGAACTCCTTATGTTCATTTGAGTACGCCCTATAATGTTTGAGATGGTATGTAAGAGCTTGTAATGCTAAGTCATGCGGAATGCAGTAATATAACTATTTAACGTCCATTGATATCCAACTGCACCCATGCGACCATGTTGCCTGTCCTATACCATTGAGTACTGCTGTGGTATCTTTCAAATAACCTGGAAGCCTCTTGACCAAAGGTTGCAAACATTGGTCAACCCAGTGGCCCAGTCTTTCTAAAAGTGATCCAATTCCAGCTACTATTGGACGTCCCTGTATATTTTGACCCTTTTTGTGGACCTTAGGTAAATGATGTAAGACTGGGACTACTGGGTTTTCTACCAAAAGATATTTAGCTATTTTAGGTGTCAAAACTCCCATATCTACACCTGTATCCAAAAGATTGGACAAAAGTCGCTTGAACTCAATAGTAGGATCACTGGATGATTTTCGATAAGTCAAAGTGTCATTCAATTGACGTAAAGCTTCACAACAGTAATCATATGAGTTCAAAATGATGATTGCCCCCCCCCCCCCTTGTCAGCCTGTCTAATAGTGATGTCTTCATTGGATTTTAACAATTTAATAGCTGATCTTTGGGCGCTGGTTAAATTATCATTAATAAATTCTGGACTTTTTTCCACCTTTTCACCTAATTTGACCAGGTCCCTTTCCACAAGCATCTGAAACATATCTACAGCATTATTACGGGTCTGTACAGGGTAGAAAAATGTATCACTAATGTGTATACCTTAATTTCCCGTCCCATGCAATCCTCCTGTTGTCTTGGCTTCCAGACTTTCCAAGATAGAGCGTATTACCATATTTTCAAAAATAATTGAATTTGCATCTAACTGCTCACCAAAGCCGTTTTCCCTGGGGGCACCCGTGTGTGCTTGCTCCATTGACACAGACAGTGGAACTCGACCCCGCCCCCCACTCCCATGTCACCGGATTTGATTGACAGCCGTGGGAGCCAATCGCTCCTGCTGCTATCAATCTGTTCAATGAGGAGAAAGACAGCTGCGGGAGACACTGCACTTGTGCAAATCACTGGATTAGGCGGGCTCAGGTATGGAAAGCGGGGCTCTGGGGGGCTGCTGCAGCAAAGAAGGGTTTTCACCTTAATGCATAGAACCTTAAGGCTTTAGAACCACTTTAAAGCCCAACTCCAGGCTGCTTTTAAATGTACCCATGCAGTGGAGATCCCATTGGTTTTTAAATATTATATATAGCATTGCTTTCTGTCTTTGTAACAATAATAACCAGGATGAATGTAGTTGGTGAATCTAACTAAAGAGGACACAAATAGTAATCAAAAGATAGCAGGAGTCTTCCTATAATCTCTGTAAGGTCCCTTTCACACATGTGGACTGTTTGACGGATGAAAAACGGACATCAATGCATCTCAATGGAAAAACGTATGTAAATGTAAGATCATCCATTTACATCCGTTAACATACACTTCCGTCTACATCCGTTTTTTGGTACAGATCAAAGCCGTATTTTTCTTCCATTAAAAAAATGGATTGGACAAAAAAACTGATGTAAACGGAGAAACAGACAGTTTCGGCATGAAAGAATAGCTCCAGGACTCAAGTGGTTAAAGCATAACTCCACTTTTGTTAAGAAGAAAACATTCCCCTCTGGGTGATCTATGTACATTGCAAGGATTATAGCTACCTTTGTTGTGGATTCCTACCTTTTGTTATTCTGAAGAAATCACTGTTTATTCCTCTGTGCTAAGTGGGTCTAATGGGAGTGGTTTCCTAATTATCAGTCAGCTGTGGCAGCTGCAGAGCACTATTGAGGAAAATTGCAGTGTCTGCATCCTTTAGACGTGATTTCCTATAAGGCTACTTTCACACTGGAGCGGGACCCGCAGTCGCGGTAAAACCCCGCTAGTTTTAGCGGAGTTTTACCAGCGATAGGGCTCCGCTATGCGGGCGGGAGCGCCGCACTTTTAACCCCCCACAAGGGGTTAAAAAGTGCCGGCGCTCAGCGCTACCGAGGCGTTGTGCAGCCGTTTCGGCAGCGTTTGCCATGCATTTCAATGGCAGGGGTGGTAGAGGAGCGGTATATTACCACTCCCTTCACCGCCCCAAAGATGCTGCTTGCAGGACTTTTTGTAACGTCCTGCTAGCGCACCGCCCCAGTGTGAAAGCACTCAGGGCTTTCACATTGGGGTGGATTGGGGGGGACTTTTGAGGCACTTTACAAGCGCTATTTTTAGCTAAATAGCGTCTGTAAAACGCTCCAGTGTGAAAGCAGCCTTAGAAGTATCTAGCCAAAAATGACAAGCCTGAAATCTGACTTGTATCTTAGGCACACTTCTGGGAAAATTGGTGGGCCAATCACATAAGCAGGAAATTATGTTTCTGGGGAGTGGTCAGTACACATTCTGTGTACAGAACAACTCCAGGTAGCCATATTGCACTGCATTTATAGACTATTACAGTGGCTGTATATTGAAAAGGGAAGTTAATTTTTAATAACATTCAATTATAATATGACTTGTATCGCAGTTGTATACGCTATATTATTTTTTCCTTATTTGCTATTTTTTTTCCCCACGAAAGTGGAGTTACTCTTTAAGGACTCTAGCTGGGAGATGTAAAAAAAGGGATGTAAAAATGAATGAAAAACGGATACAAAAACTGATGAAAAACTTATGTAAACTTCATACGTTTTTCCTTTGAAAAAAAGTGACTGAACCGATCATACAAACCCTCCGCATGTGTGAAAGGGGCCTAAAACAAAAAAAAAAGTTTTGACTTTACATTCACTTTAGAAAAGCACATTTATAGAGCTGGAAAACAAGTCAACACTGCAGCAGTTTATTTGACATGGGATGTTTTCCAGGGTTTTTACAGTCAGTAATAATAGCATTCGAGATGCAAATAATTCAGCACTGACGCCCAGAGTGAGGGACGCCACGAGATGTGCAGGTGATGGATCACTCTGACATTGCCCCCTATCCACACAATTCACACTAAACATATCCATACCGCTGACTACAAATGATTACATTAGAAGTTTCTTCTAGTTGTTGTTCCGACACTTGGTCATCGATCTGTATTAACGTCCAATAAGTTAGTTTAGCTGTGATGACTACAGAAATTATACTTTTCCTCACTGAACAAACATGACATTTGCTGGCATACCTGCCTGCAGTTTATCATATGACTAGAAATGTACAAGCAGACCTCTGTGGTTAATGAAATATAGCAACCCAGTATCTCAGTTTCATTCCATAACACGTTCCTCTTTTCTGCCTGGAGCAATACCTAAATAATACATTCAGCCTACTACCTATTCTTCCCAAATGCATGACACTACTTCTTGGTGATACTTGCCATCACGGAAACATCTGAGGGATGCAAGTGATTGTTGCTCTGGAATATGCATTTTACAAAAAGGTTTAAAAAATGTCTTTAAAAATAATGTAGATACATTAAAGTGTAAAGATGTAAACCCAAAAATGAAAAGTCCTCTTGCAGCAACTTACTTTCCTTCACATATGTTGTTGACCTGGTTTTTATAATGCTTTCTCTTGTTATATATTCACCGGTTGATCCTGCCAGTAACACACGTCCTCCCCTGGAAAGCAGAAGAAGCATTGTCGCCCAAAAAAGCATGACCTAGCATTTTCCAACTTCCTGGATATCCGGACACCATAGTCCCTGTGCCTGTCTCTACACAGATTTACCATGTGATCACATATTATGTACCACGTAACATCTAACCCTTCTTACACCATTACAAGGTTCAGCAATGTCACTATACATATACAGTATATGTTGCTTGTTATGGAGAAATCAAACTTTGAACAGACACAAGTTTAGTAAATGGCTTGGATGAACACTCATTTTGTCTGTTTTATACTATGGATTTGCCTACTACTTTGAACTGTGGTTTTTTTTTATTGTCTTGTTGAATAAAAGTGCAGGAAGGAATTGATTAAATAAAATGAACTTTTCTGACATAAACACTTGAATTAATAAAATGTGTACATACTTCAATCAAAAATTCATATTAAAATAATTTAATCATATCAAATTGTACAAACATTAATGTTAATCACATATGTACCAATTTCACCCATAAGGTTTGATAGGTTCCCCGACATAGAATATGTCACAATTATAAATGCTCAATATGTAACGTTTAGTCGGGGGTTATTGCCACCTAGGATGATACCATCCTGCTTCACGCTAAAAAGTGTTTCCTCAGAAGCTTTAAGCAAGTATAGATGAGTGGATAAAAGTAAAATACAGGTACATGGAGGTGACAAAGTCGGATGAAGGCACGGATTATAAGGCAGATATGGGGGCAGACTCGAGATGTAGATGGTATACAGTATAATCATATACCAAGTTGGTTAAGAAATAATTCCTTGTTCACACAGGTGTAAACGCTGTATCCATCTGGGTAAGGATATTAACCTGCTAAAAGACTGCACAGTCCTAAGTCTATGGATATAGTACAACGTTCCCTAGGGTCTAATATATAGGGCCAAGGATCCAGCCAGGGGTATCAACAATGCAATTATTGTAGTAGGACTTTAACTACTACCAATCAAAACCCCATCAATATTGGTCAGGCATGTCTGATCTCTCTTCCAACAGCCTCCTGAATAAAAGTGCAGGACAAACCCAATTGGACTTTTCCTAGGTATCCCTGTCTTGTAGTTACATAGGTTGAAAAAAAAAAGTCCATCTAGGTCAACCAACAGAAAACAGTTGATTCAGTTGGTCTTGTGCATGGTTGACCACAGTTACTAGCAGTTGAGCCTGTACCCCATTACAAATGTCTGTTTGTTCTAGGGACAGTCGCACAATTTAGGAACATTTAGATGATTCATGGAATCTAGAAATCTCTGCAAAATGAACAAATTCACATGCATATCTAGAAAGCTCACAGACCTTTATAACGATAACTATTCGCACATCCTAAAAAACATTCGACAGGACCTCCAACACTGGAATAATAATTCCCTCTCGTGGTTTGGGAAAGCGGTGTGGTCAAAATGATTGTTCTACCACGACTTCTTTACCTTCTGTAAACTGTACCTAATCGGCTCCCCCAATCCTTCTTCACCACCTGCCGACGCTTGTGCTGCCACTTTATATGGTCCCAAAAGTGCCCACGTTTAAGTTGGACTAAGCTAACCACTCCAAAACTAAAGGGCGGGATTGGCCTTCCAGACATGCGTCGGTATCGCTGGGCCTGTCAGTTAGCTAGGTTGCTGGACTGGCATGTGAACAAGTCCACAAAAGACTGGGTTTCTATGGAAGGGCTTTGTGCCCCGCTTCCCTTACAATGTCTGCCATGGATCAAACGACACCCCACCTCAGGAGACAGCTTTATTCACCCCCTTATGGCGCCAACACTTCAGACATTCAAAACGGCCTGTAAGCAGTTGAAAATTGACATTGCCCCAGGCCCCTTGACCCCTCTTAGGGACAATCCGTAGCTCCCGCCAGAGATCCTGGCACATAACGTTGTTGAAACAACATACCCAACCGTGCTGAGGGCGGAATCCTTCTTTGAAAAGGGCGACATTCTGCAATTTCAAACTCTCACATCCCGATTTCCAGACCTTAAAATCCCGTTCTTCCAATACCTACAAATAAGACATTACCTAAACACCACCATGCCGCGGTCGACTTGGTGCAGGGAACGTGCACCCTTCGAGGAACTGTGTATGAGACCGGAACCTCAATGGCATGTAATCTCAGAGATATACTCAATGCTTTTTGCAGAGTGCGATCCCAAAATAAATGCGACCAGTAAGAAATGGGAAGCAGATCTCTCACTGGACTTGTTGTCAGAGGATTGGCAACGCATTTACACACACATACATAAGGGCTACATAAATGCATCCACACAAGACAACAACTTTAAAATTTACTCAAGGTGGTATTTGACACCGGATAAATTGCATAAGTGTTACCCTAATGTTTCCCCCATGTGCTGGAGATGTAGCGAAGCGACAGGGTCAATGATCCACATTTGGTGGGAGTGTCCTCTAATACAACCATTCTGACTGGAAATTCACCGACTCGTCACCCAGATTACGACTTATACCCCAGAATACACCCCGGCCCAGTATCTACTACACCACACCTCCATACCACAATCAATATATTCAAAATCTTTGACCCTACATCTCATCAATGCGGCCAAATGTTGCATCCCCCGGAACTAGAAACACAAGTCCCCACCGGCCATTGCAGACTGGATTAGGCAGGTACAACAAGTCTCAGAGATGGAAGACCTGATTCACCAATCCAACGAGACCCCTGACAAAATATGGGCTTGCTGGAGACATTTCACGGAGACACAGGAATTTCAGGTAGCACTTACATGCGACACTTAGCGTCCCACCCATTAATCACTCTTATAAATAACACACCCTAACAAAATACCCTTACAATTGGCCGAGGGCTGACCTCACTCCTGGATCAACACCATATACAAGGGCTATGCCCCAGAGTGCATAGATGGTGGGGGCTGCCCCGTACACCCACTAGCCATACCGCTCTTCGCCCGCACCCACTCACAACAAGTGACCATTAGGGGTGGGTGGCTGTGGGGGAGGAGAGTTAAATAGGTACTCATTAGCCCCCTTGGGGGGGACCCCATATGGATAATTACTGGTATCATAGCCAACATAAAGACGCTGGCGTATTCGGTTACTCACAAGGATGCACAATATCCCTGATAAAATGCTTGAATCGCCTCTCAAAGACTGTTATTTTTACCCATATATGGGCCTCTCTATCCAGAGTGGAGGGGAGAGGGGGGGAGGGAGGAGGAGGACACAGGGGGTAAACCCCGCCTACAGGATCAGAAAGTGGCAACCTTGCACATCACAAAATAGAGTTTTAGGTGATACAATTATATAGTAAGACTTTAATGTTGATGAATGATACACTACGACTCAATGTAATCCAAATTTATATTTCTTAGCTAATTGGCAAGGGCTGGCTGACTCTCCTCCTGGTCTAGGTTCCCCAGGGGGACACACCTTCAGCTATTGAGGAGGGATTCGATAGTCACCCCTATAGTTTAAGATCTACATAGACATGGGTAGCCGCCAGCTACCAGAGCGCAGTTTGTTCCCGGATGGGGCGCTTTGGGAATGGTGTTCCCTCTGACAATGGCCACACAGCAGGGGAGACCATTTGCGTGGAGGCAGCTTAGATTATTCCAGACATTACGACCACCAGGTGTCTACCCTGCGGTTACCACAGGAGGAAATGTCAGTCATCTTCATGTTAATTGACGATGTGATGCAATGCCAAAATGTATTCCGACATGACACTTTGTAAATCTTGATAACGAATGTTTTTGGTGTACGCTTGAATTTCAATAAAAATTATTTGGAAAAAAAAATTTCACATGCATATATAAAAAGACCATTTGCAGATTTGTCCAGATTTCAAGCTGTTCACTATTAATTAAATGTCTGATATACAACTTAGCTATGTAAAGAATAGAGTCAACAATGGCTATTTGTGGATCTTCAAAAATTTCCACCCTTTGGGACATCAACAACCGGATAAGTAAAAGAAAAATGACAGAGGTTCTAACCTTTACCCTTTCATTGTTATTTCCTCATTAGAGAGTTTTCTACTCACTTTCTGCCCTGGCAACACCTATCACTAGAACAGAAAGTGAGCCAAAAAAAAACAACAGGGATACAAATAGCAATAAAATCAAGAAGAGCTTCTAACTCTTCCCCTCTTTAGCTAAAAAAATGATCTAGTCTAATGTCTAAATCAAGGACAGGTAGCAGGAGCACTCTGAACACACTCAATACCCTACTAGAGACCAGTGTCCAGGAACAGGAGACAGGAAACAGGCTTCATGAACACAGTAATGCAGATTAGGGGCACAAGGAGACAATACCAAGGCAAAGTAAAACAGCATTGCCCAGGTTTAAATACACTTCCTGCAATCAGCATCAGATGATGTCTGATTGCAGGGGATGATGTCAGCTCCTGACTGCTGAGAGAAACCCACTGGGGGACAATGGAACTGCAGCCTAAAGATCTGGGAGCACAGAGCCACCAGCAAGTGAAACCTTTCCTGACAGGCAGCCTCTGACTACCAAGAGAAACCCGCTGGTGGACAATGGAACTGCAGCCTAAAGATTTTGGAGCCACAGTGCCACCAGCATGTTAAACCTTTCCTGACACTGGCCTGTCAGTTTAGGTGGACAGCCATGTCTTGGTAAGTTTACAGTTGTGCCATACTCTTTCCATTTTCAGATGATGGATTGAACAGTGCTCCGTGTAATGTTCAAGGCTTGGGATATTTTTGTTATAACCCAACCCTGCTTTAAACTTCCCCACAAAATTTTCCCTGACCTGTCTGGTGTGTTCCTTGCCCTTCATGATGCTGTTTGTTCACTAAGGTTTTCTAACAAACTTCTGAGGGCTTCACAGAACAGCTGTATTTATACTGAGATTAAATTACCCACAGGTGCACTCTATTTACTAATTAGGTGACTACTTGATTGAAAATATCAAAAGGGGAACAGGGTCAGTGTTAAAAGCAACCTCTGTCATTCTTAAAGCGATATTAACCTCTTGCCTATTGAGCACTTTCACCCCCTTCCTGCCCAGGCCAATTTTCAGCTTTCAGCGCTGTCGCACTTTGAATGACAATTGGGCAGTCATGCAACACTGTACCCAAACAAAATTTTTAACATTTTTTTTTTAGATAGATAGAGCTTTCTTTTAGTGGTACTTAATTATGACAGTGTTTTTATTTTTTGCGTAAAAAAGACAACATTTCGAAAGAAAACGTTTTTCGTAGTTTCTGTTATAAAATGTAAATAAGTAATTTTTCTCCTTCACTGATGTGTGCTGATGAGGCTGCACTGATAAGCTGCACGGATGGGCACTGATGAGGCTGCAGTGATATGCGGCACTGATGGGCACTGTTAGACGGCACTGATGGGCACTGACAGGAAGCACTGTTGGGGCTGCACTGATAATCAGGACACTAATGATCAGTGCCCTGATTATCAGTGTAGATGTCCCCTGTGTGGATTGCCACTTAACCACTTGCCGACCGCCGATCGGCATCTGACGGCGACAAAGTGGTTCGTTATCGCAAAACGCCGTCATATGACGGCGGCCGCGATAACGAGCAATGCGCGCGCGCGCGCCCCCTGGGCGCGTGTACTGCAGCGGCATTGGCTTCAGGGAAGATCACTCCACAGTGCCAGGCCAATGATTTTTGGCCTGGCCCTGTAGATCGCCCTGCCAATGGCATTATTCCCCTGCCTCTGTAAATGTAAACAGAGGCAGGGGAAGTTCACTCCTCTTCCTCTCTGAAGTCCTTTTCGACATCAGAGAGGAAGAAGAAGCAGCTAAAAACGTGAGTGCACCAACACTACACTGACACCAGGTCACATAGGCACATTTAACCCCTTGATCGCCCCCTGATCGCCCCCTAGTTAACCCTTTCACTACCTGTCACCCTC
>BLSH010323913.1:75302-119262 GCA_018402905.1 Glandirana rugosa | reverse complement strand
AGACACGTGTCTCGTCCATTCATACTGTACAAATAATAATAATAACAAAAATTAAGACGGAAATTGGACAAGGGCTGGCGCGAAAACGGTTTACTGCCGATGTCGCACCAGCGTGAAAAGGGCCTACTGTAGGAGGGTACTAACGCGAAAGGCGCGCGGGGGACGCCGCATGTAACCGTCCCTAGACACTAGAGACACAGGAAGTCTGTGTCGACTAGTGTCTTACCCCATTTCGAGGTTATTGTCACAGAGTAACGGTACACTGTTCGGTACAGGTTAGTGTCGACTAGTGTCACATTTGTCCTAAAAGGCCAATAGCCGTCAGACTGCATTGCATGACCGCGCAATTACCATTTGAAGCGGCGAAGTGCCAAATTGCAAAAAGGGCTCCGGTCCTAAAGCTGGAAATCCTTCCGGGGCTGAAGTGGTTAAATGCTGTCAGCATGATGAGAGGACTGCCGATAACCGGAAAATCCTGTTTACACTGTGATCAGCTGTGATTGGACATGGCTTGTCACATGGCAATGAGACACTGTTATTGGAGCTTTACCCCATTCTGTGATCAGCTGTGTCTGAAGGACACAGAGATCACAGATCCCTGCCAATGTACGCCGCAGGGGGCGCGCGGAAAGCGCAATCATGGGAGGATGTCATCCGGGAAAAGTGCGACCACGCTGTAGCCGTCATTTGGCAAAAGCGCGGTCGGGAACAGGTTAAAGGCAGAATTAAAAACAATAATAATAATAAACATGTCATACTTACCTGCTCTGTGCACAGAGCAGCCCTGATCCACCTCTTCCCGGGTACCCCGCCAATGCTTCTGGCTCCTCCCTCCTGCCGAGTGCCCCCAGAACTAGCAGCTCACGCCTGAGCTGAGGCCCTGTGTATCCATTCGCTCACAGAGGCGTGGCTCAGCCTGTCCCCTCTCTCTCCTCATTGGCTCACTGGCTATGATTGACAATGGTGCTTGCTGCTTTCTCAGCCAATGAGGAGAGGTAGTCCCCAGACAGCCGAGGCTCTTGCGCACAATGCTGGATTGAGATCGGGTTCAGATACGTATTAGGTGGGGGTGCTGGGGGGGCTGCAGCACACAGAAGGTTTAACTTTCAGCCTTTAGAACCACTTTAAATATACGGTGATGGATACAGTATGTGTTATCTTCACATGCACACAGAGTTTCTATGTTTACTTTGCCTGAATAGCCACCCTAATGGAGCTCCCTTCCACCCTCAGGCCCCATAGCAGCTGCCTAGGGCTCCTATTATTACACCACTGTTTTCTATAGAACATACCTAAAGTCTATATTTAATAATTTGCATAAAAATAGATGGCCCCGTAGATTAATATTGCACTAGCATAAACCAAAGTTAGCTCTGCAACTCTATAAAGGTTTAAGCAAAATGTCATGTCTTATATTTTACAATTAAATAGTACCTAGGAGAAGTTGACAATGCATAATAAGCCACCCATTTATATAAATTGTAATACAGCAATGCTTATGCAGGTTTTATGAAAGCACATTCATTTTCAATGTTGTATCTAACATTAATTAATCATATTCCAGCCACAATGTTTCACAGACTGGAATTCATCATTTCCAGTTCAGCTGTCCCACATACTGTAGAATTTACAGAATAAAATTTACAGCATGACTCCATATCTAAGGTTTCAATTTTCCCTTTCGGGGGAAGTATATTACTGTGGAACTACAAGATTTACTTGTTCCACACAGTGCAGCAAGTTTGAATTAAGAGATCTACTTGGCTATATATACAATTAAAGTGCATACAGATGCATACATAATATTTCATTATTGAACATATTCAATTCTCTGTAAAGAGAAGCAGTTTTTTTTATAATTTGCTTGTTGTAGATGGTATTGATAGCTGTCAAAATGGTTTCAATCATTTAATCTGGCAACAAAAGATCAATAAGCCTCAATTAAAGAAGCTATATTGTACCAAAATCAAATGAATGGTTCCCCCAGATTATATGAGTTGTTTTCTAAATGTATACATTTTCATTTTATACAGTTGTCTACTTCAAATTCTTAAAGTGTTGATCCAGCAATAGAAAAGAAATGTGCACATTACATACAATGGTCCTCTCGGATATGTGTTATAAATTAGTCCATATAGAAGCAAAAAGTTTATGGCAGAAGGCAGCAATGGATGGATGGAGGATGATGGGTGAGTGGTTTACCCCTGCAGCTCCTGTAATAGAAAGGATCCCCATGCAGCAGAAAAAGAAAGTAAAGGCAGGGCTCTGGGGTTATTACCAAGCAAACACACCTTTAAAATACAGCACACATATCAGTACAAAATATATTTAGAGCATTTATATACTATATCTTTATACATAAGTATTAGTTCAATGAAATATAGTCTTTACCTTTTGTTAGCTTTTCTGTTGTTTGATATACATAGGTACACTCATGGCCAAAAATATTGACACCCCTGCATTTCTGGCAGATAATACACCACTTCGCCCAGAAAATTGTTGCAATTACAAATGTTTAGGCATTCTCATGTTTATTTCTTTGTTTGTATTGGTATGACAAAAAAAGTGGAGAAACAAAATCCAAATCTGACACATTGCATGCAAAATTCCAAAAATGGACTGGCCAAAATTATTGGCACCCTCAATTTAATATTTGGTAGCACACCCCTTGGAAAAAATAACTGAAATCAATTGTTTCCTTCAATCATCAATGAGTTTCTCCCACTCCTCTACTGGAATTTTGGACCACTCTTCTTTGGACAACCGCTTCAAGTCTCTCAGATTGGAAGGGGTCCTTTTCCCAACTACTGTTTAGAGATCTCTCCACAGGTGCTCTATGGGATGTAAATCTGGACTCATTGCTGGCCAGTTCAGTACTCTCCAGTGCTTTGTCTTAAGCCATTTTTGGGTGCTTTTTGATGTGGGCTTTGATTCATTGTCCTGCTGTAATACTCATGACATACTGCCTTTACTGCAGAATTTTGAGTTTATTTACATGTAAGTGTGCTATATTTTAATAAATGTGTTCTTGCTTTATACTAACCCCAGCATCCTACCTTTACCTTATTTTTTTTTTCAAAAGACTTTATTGATTTTTTTCAAATAAAAGACATATCGTAAGTGTTGACGACTTAACAAGAGTCGTCCTATTGGTACATGATACAGTAAGTCAACCATAACATCCATCTTAACATCTCGAAACAAAGGAATATGGGGGTTGCAAAGTTATCAGTGTCCCCAAAAATTGTATGATTCATGGATCTAGGGGTGAAGAAGGAAAACTAGGGAAGGGGGGGACTGTGACTGCAGTCTTTAAGCAAAAATGCAATACGCCTCCCTCTCTATTACAGGGAGGGAGAGGCACCAGAAGGAGGAAACATAATTTAGCCAGCATTGCCATTAACCACAAAACATAGTATCTCAAGACCTCAATGGATGGACCCAGTGTTCTTAAGAGTAAAAGTAATAAATGCTATGTTTGGGGGGGGCTGGGGAGAGACAATGGAGTAATGGTGAAGCGGGCTAGTGGGGGCCTTTCAATAGCAAACATCAATTGTGGACTTATGGGTTTAATCCTTGGTGTCGAATATTTCTCGAAGCCCATTGTAGTATAGGTGAGGGGATTGTTTGAAAGAGTCCGCTTCCTGGGGAGATAGAGTTGCTGATATGAAAGAAACACATTTATTGTAATACCGGGCTTTGGCTGTAGGATGTGAGAAATCTTCAGTGAGCCTTTCTCTGTATAGGAGTTGCAGTAGCTCTTTTTTACTTTTTTAACTTGGACTAGTGAAGGTTTGGCAGGTCTGACCCAGTTCTTTAAAATTGTTCTCACAGAAGCGTTGTCTGAATCCACTTTCTGTGAGTGTGGACTGGATCCTGTTTGTAGGTGGTTTGTGCGATGGCGTCCCAGTTGCCAAATAAAATAAGCAGGGGGTCTTTAGGAAGTTGGGCAGAGGTAATCCTCCTGGTATATGATAGGACTTGAGACCAGAAGTCCTCAATTTGGGGACATTCCCTCTGTGCGCCAATGAGGGCAGGTATCAGCCTGAGGATCATCTTTGGTTTTGATAAAGGGGATAAAAGCTAGGTGGAGAATATTTATCTGGGTTTCTCTCCATGATTCACAGGGGGTGAGGCCCAGGGTTGATCTGTATCCCTTGAGGATTTTTTCCAGGAGCTGTTCTACAGTGAAGTGTTTCGACCAGGCTGTTGATGTAGCCGCAAGGGGGTTAAAAAGTGGTGGCTAATCTCAATGGTTTATAAATGTCAGAGATTGAGTATGATCCTTCGCTGATCAGATTGTCTATTAATGTAGACTCAAAACATTTAGGACCTTTGTTGCATGTAGCTCTAAGGAAGCTGAGGCATTGGGAGTGATAAAAGACATGTGAAGAGAAGGCCTTGGCTATGTCGTGGAAGGGCGTAGGTGACCCTGTTAGTGGGTGCATAGTGATGTGAAGGTGGTTAGACCTTTCTGGTCCCACATTTTAAACACCTCATACAGGAGACCTGAGAGGAAATCCGGGTGTCCCTTATAGGTAGATGCTTTGAAATACATGGCGGTAGTTTCAGAAGCTTGCGTGATTCTCTCCAGGCTATGATGGTGTCTCGTAGGAGTGTGTTGGACTTGAGTTCAGGTTCCAAAGAGTTCCAATTGCTATGGAGAAGAAGTGCTGCTAGCGAGAAAGGCTGGACCATTTGGGATTCCAGGGAGTGATTAGAGTAGCGGGAGTCTTGTGTGATTCAGTCCAAGCTAGGTTGTATAACCTTACATTAGGAGCACTTGCGCCACCTTTGCTCCTGGGGAGATAAAGTTTGCTTAGAGCTATTTGTGGTCTTTTTCCATGCCAGATGAATTTGGTGACTGCTCGATTAAGGTTTTGTACATCTTTATGTTTCATCAGTAATGGTATCATTTGTAGAGGGTACAACAGTCTGGCAAAGCTAGTCATTTTGAAGAGGTCGCATCTCCCCATGAGCGGAAGCGGGAGGTCCATCTAGCTCCCAAGCTCCCGGCCTATTTTGTCTAAAAGAGGGGGGAAATTTAACTGGTAGAGAGAAGAGGGGGGTTTCCCTATCTTTATGCCCAGGTATGTAATGTGGGTTAGGGACAGGGAAAAGTGTCATCCATTGTGGTGTTTTTCGAGTGCCCAGAAGAAGAATTTTGCTTTTACTAAGCTACTTTACTAAGATTCTAAGCCCTGAGCAGAGTTTAAAAATGTTGAAGACTTCTTTGATGGTGTTAGCATCGGCCTGTGGATGTGTTGTGAAAATAAGCATGTCGTCTGAAAAAAGAGCAGATCTGATTTCTTGGTTTGGTTTCCTATTGGAATATCATGTAGGGGGGCATTGTATAAAAGGTGCCTGGATAGGGGTTCGAGGGCAAGGTTAAGGAGAAGAGGGAATAGGGGGCATCCCTGTCTGGTGCCTTTATGAAGGTTGAATTCTTTACTCAAAATGTCTGCTACCACAAGTCTTGCTGAAAGAGAATAGTAAATTTGGTGAATAAAGTGGGCAAATGGGCCTATGAAGTTAAATTTAGTAAGAACCAGGGAAAGCCAATCAAAATTGACATTATCGAACGCCTTTTATGCAAGGTGATGATGGCTGTATCACAGGTGGCGTGCTTGGAAGCATATTCCATGGCCATCATCACCTTACGTATATTTAGAGAGGCTGTTCTACCTTTAACAAATCCTGACTGGGCTGGGTTTATCAGTAAGGGGATAATCTCAGCTAGTCTGTTGGCCACGATTTTAGAGAGAATTTACGAGTCCAGGTTGAGAAGGGAAATGGGCCTGTATGAGCCCAGCTCTAGAGGGTCTTTCCCTTTCTTTTCCAGAAGTTTTATAATGGCTTGGTTGCTGAATTGCACATGGGGACCCCCAGACCAAATGCCATTATAAATGCTCAGGAGTGAGAGGCTAACAGAGTCTATCATAAGTTTGTAGAATGCGCCTGTAAAGCCATCGGGACCTAGTTCTTTTAATGTGGGGAGATGTTTAATGGTGTGTTGTGCTTCTTCAGGAGAGATAGGGGAGTTTAAGGTTGCTAGTTGTTCTGGGGACATTACTGGCAAATTTATGGAGTTTAATAACTTCTGTGCTAGTGAAGTGTCTATAGGATCTGGTGCATAAAGGGAGGAATAAAATTCCAGCATCACCTGGGCAACTGCCGTGGGTTGGGTGTGAATTTCCCCCTGTGTGTCTCGAAGAGACGCAAAGTGGGTAGGTTTGTGGGGGCCTCTACACGGCCTGCAGAGCAATTTGCCTGATTTGTTTCCAAATTTAAACAAAGTGACGTCTGTATGGGCTCGGTGTAATAGTTCTAAAGAGTTGGTCCAGTGGTCAAAGGTGCGTTTGGCTTCATGCCAGGCCTCCCTCTGAGTTGGTGTGTCTGAGATAGCTAGGACCTCTTGGGCGTGTTTTAGCTTGCGACTCGCCTCCTTGCATTTATTTAGTGTAAGTTTTTTGTATTTGTGGCGTACGATATGATTAGAGTTGAGCGAACCCGAACTGTAAAGTTAGGGTCCGTACCGAACTTTGGGGTGTCCGTGACCCAGACCCGAACCCGGACAGTTGAAAAAAAGTTTGGGTTCGGGTTCGGGGTTCGGGTATTTGATCCCGCCTGTTGAATAGCTGCAGGGCTAATGGCATGGCTGTGATTGGCCAGTGCATCATGTGACCCAGCTTCCATATAAGCTGGAGTCACATACTGCTGCATGTCACATGCTCTCAGGCTAGTGTAGGGAGAGGATGCTGCCGGCGCTGTGAGGGACAGATTGCAGATATAATAACATCTCATCCTGCATTACAGAACGATCTGATTCTGGACTAGGTAGCATCTACTGCTTTGAGGGACAGATTATTGTTCTAAAATCATCTATTAGTTCTATAGGGTCAGGTTCCTGCTGTTGCTGTAAGGGACAGATTATTGTTCTAAAATCATCGCCTACTCCTATAGGGTCAGGTTCCTGCTGTTGCTGTAAGGGACAGATTATTGTTCTAAAATCATCGTCTACTCCTATAGGGCCAGGCTCCTGCTGTTGCTATAAGGGACAGATTATTATTCTAAAATTATCGCCTACTCCTATAGGGTCAGGTTCCTGCTGTTGCTGTAAGGGACAGATTATTGTTCTATAATCATCTCCTAGTTCTAAAGGGAGAGGTTCCTGCTGGTGCTGTAATGGACAGATTATTGTTCTAAATTCTTTTTACTTCCTTTTGCAGCCCTCTGGCACTTTCCATGACTTTTTTACAGCCATTTTTGTGCCCAAAAGTTCGGGTCCCCATTGACTTCAATGGGGTTCGGGGTCCGGGGTAAAGTTCGGGTTAAGTTCGGTACCGAACCCAGACTTTTTCCCGAAGCCGAACCCGCCGAACCCGAACATCCAGGTTTCCGCTCAACTCTAGCTATGATCTGTCCTCTCAGGAAGGCTTTCCCTGTTTCCCAAAAAAGAGTTGGGTTGCCCTGATGTTCCCTGTTCGTGTAAGTAAAATCTTCCCATGCCTTTGTAATCGACAGCTGGAAGTCTTTAATGTTCGCCAGATAGGCTGGAAAGCGTCAGAGGTGGCATTTAGCATGTGGCATGGTCCGAGATAACTATTTAATTTATTTCTGTGTCTATTACTTGTGAGATCAGGTGCTCGGAGCAGAAGAGGTAGTCTAGTCTACTTTATGAGGGGAGGAATAAAAGGTGTACTCCCTGTCAGCTGGATGTTGTAATTTCCAAATGTCCATGAGGCTTAGGGATTCCATGGTTTCTGAAAAGGGGGTGGTAGTGGTAGTAGTGTGCAATTTAGGGCGCAGGGGTTTAGGGTGAGACCTGTCCTCTGATTCGTTCATAATAGAGTTGAAGTTGACCCCCACTATGTGCAGTGAAAGGGGGTATCTCAGTAGATGGTGTGACAGTTCAATGAAAAATTGTTTTCCTGGATTGTTTGAGCTCCCTTTTTCCCCATTTCAGGTGCACTGTTGCCATACGGCCTTGAGTGTCAGTTTCTAGGGATAGAATCTGACCTGGGAAGTGTTTGTGTATTCATTTTAGTACTCCCGCCTTGCGGCCGATGCCCTCTGAGCCTAGGACAGATCCTATTTTTCATTCTGAAAAAAATTTGTGAGGGTAAGTAGGCTTCTTGTAACAGGGCAATATCAACCTTCAAACATTTGAGGTTGCGTAGGATTTTGGTGCGTTTATTCGGGGTCCCCAGCCCCTTTACATTCAATGCTACTATGCTCATGTAATGCTGAGGAGGGTGGGATATGTACTAATGGGTGTATATATGGATAGAAAGTAGGGTGGTTTACCAAATCTGGTTTGAGAGGTCTTGGTGAGGGATGGTAGTTGGCGACTAGACGATGAGGGGTATAGAGGCTTGGATTCTAAGCTGGGGTTAATGTGCAGCATAGGGGAAAAGTAGGGGGTTAACATTAACTCAAGTAACACAATAATAACCATTCGTGACTCCACTTTTTTCCACATGGCGTGACTGCTTCCGGTTCAGCTCCCTAGAGCAGTATCCCTGTGAATTGTAGTCATAAGGATGCCCGATTGAAATGGTGCATGACTAGTAGCGCGTCCACTAAAAAAAAAAAAGAGGGGCGTGGTCTAGCTCCGCTCTGAGATGGCCACCTGATCTGTGCTCTCCTGCTTCACGGAGCTCCACAAAGCTAAAAAGAGGGTCATCACACTCTTCCAAAGCATCCATTTCGATGGATAAGAACAATCATAACACCCCCGCAGCCCCGGAACCCCAAAGATCCGCTCCCACAGACCTCAGGGAACATACCCGCGATGTTTCAGATGGCGGGGGTGAAGGCCGCGCAGCCTCCGACATGGAGTTAGAGACTGCAGCCGGACCGCACGCACAGGTCCCAACGCAGCACAACACTCAGGCCTCCCCTACCACAGCAGCTCAGCCGCTTAACCTAAGAGACCTGCAGACGGTCGCTGCTGACATAGAAGCCACCATAACAGCAGCAATATCAGACCTTAAGGCTGACATGCATGCAGTCTCCATGCGGATGGGCGCAGTAGAACAGACAACAGCCCGCCATGCTGATGCCATTAGATAGATGCAAAAATCCTCAGACCTAAACCTCTCTCATATTATTGATATACACAGGCATCTTGAAGATTTGGATAATGGTGGCAGACGCCACAATATACGTATTAGAGGGATGCCAGAATCGGTGGAACAGCACCAAATAGAACAAGCAGTGACAGGGATTTTCAACGACCTGTTGGAAAGACCAGTGGACTCTCCCATAGAGATGTAAAGAATCCATAGAGCACTCAGACCAAGGGGACTCGAAAATGACCCGTCAAGAGACATTATATGTTGTTTAGTAAACTTCCCTCTAAAGGAAGCTATTCTCAGAAAAGCGAGAGATCGCAACAGGGTACAGTTTAATGGCAATGAGATCAAGCTATTCCAAGATCTCTCCACCATCACTCTCAATCATAGAGCCCTACACCCTCTGCTGGAACCAATGCGCACTAGAGGAATACCTTATAGATGGAAGTTTCCCTTCTGCCTCTCAGTGGCCTGGAGAGGCCATTCCGCACACCTCCGCACACCTGACGACCTGCAAACGTTCTGCGATACCCTAAATATACCTTTTACTGAAGTCCCTGATTGGTATAGCACGTTCTCGATCTCCGAACCCTGGATTGAAGTCACCAACAGTAGCACTCCGAGAGCACAGAGACACAGAGATAGAAGACGCAGAAATTCGTCAAACACGTCTCCACACAATACAAATTGTAAAGATGATCTCCAAAGAACTCCAGGTTCCTCACCACCCCGCAGAAGAGATTGCATAGACAGTTAAAAAAAAAAAAGAGGAAAAATTTGCTTTCCATGACGCTCGGTTCCATATTAGGTAGCCACCACCTCATGACTTCTTCTCCATTATCCTGTGGAAATACCTGAGTTTGACTGCTCTTACTTATAAGGTAACCTCTTTAATCTTTGTTTGACTAAATACACACCTCAGGCTACTACTCTAAGCCAAGAGTTACATCATTAACAAATACGGATGAAGCAACAACTCCCATCACATATATTACTCAATCATTCCGACTTAAAACCCAGAAGGGAAGTATCTCACCCGCATTGAATGAAACAACCCGACTTCTGATTAGACTAATAAGAATTTTTGGTATTGAACCACCTCAGCACAATACACACAAAATGACAGGGCCCTCCTCCCACCTAAAGTGGATTCTACCCTCAAACAACATAATTGACTTTAAGCTTTTGACACTCCCTTGTTGCAGTTTCATCTGAAACGCCACAGTCTACCTTAATGCTACAGCCAAAAACTCCCTAGAGTCAGTCCACACTCTGAACTTGAAAGACAAACTGAGAATTGATGTTATAATCTCACTTTTCTCCCTGGCCCTGGTATTCTCATATTATTACTCCAATATGTCAATGTTTAGTTTTTGATTATGCCTTATTCCTTTTTTTTTCGAGTTATCTTCTACAGAATGTCTTCCATACCAAGAGACTCTTTCTTCTCTTCATAACAGAACTATCACAATTTATCTGGACTGAAGGAACTGTAAGTCTTTATTTCTCTACAGGTTTCTGTGTTCATAGCATGTTCTATTTACTCCTTGGTTTTTAAAAGGTAATGCATGTCCGTGTGCTCCCTGAGATCCTTCAGGAGGGGGGAGACTAAGGGTGCACCTCCAATTTGTGGGGTGGCCCCGTGTACCCCCCACCTGCCGGTTGATCATAGTGCTCACAGAGGCGATAGGATACATACATCCACTATAGGATTTCATTGAAAGTTGTAAACTACAGTCAGCATAGGATCTAGCTCCTCTCTCATTTTGGTAAAAATCTCAACACAGATGGTTAAAACCCTCTCAATTCTATATTACTGACTGGCTGCACAATGCCTAACCTAAAATTTCAAGAGCTATTTACTTATGTCAGACCCCTCATCACTGGAAATCAATGTATTCTCCCCCGAATAACCTACCAAATAATCACTCCACACCCTATGAAAAACCCTGATACACTGATCATCTTCAAGATAAATAACCAACACATTCTCATTCTAATACACACCCTCACCCCATTTTATTATCCCAGCTCCAACTTAGCAGGATTGTACCTTTGAATACCTGTAGCTAGACCTCTTTCCCACACAGAGGAAATTTATATTCCACCTCTGACCATTCCGGATTCCCTCCCCTTCCCCTATAACAGGAAGAGTAGCTGGCCTATAACTTCCCCCGGAATATATCTCTCCCTTATCTATACACTGTTAATTAGTACATAAATACTTAACTCCCTCTTTTCTCTTTCCTTTTCCCAGTCTGCACCCCCCCACCACCACTGGAGCCCACCCCTTAAACACTACTCTGTAGAACTATTAAGCTCAAATAAAAGATTCCTCAGGGCTAAACATTAACCATGCCCGTCCATGATACTCACATTATCCCCCTCTCACTGAAAATAGCCTCCATTAACACCAAAGGTCTGAACACTCCGGAAAAACGCTCTCTCTTGCTGAGAGAAGGCCATACATTAAAAGCCAACATTATATTCATCCAAGAAACTCTCTTTCTCGCCAGAAAAATTCCTACACTTGCTGACAGGAAATTTACCTCTGTGTATCATGCTGCCAACAACGAATCCAAAACAAAGGGCGTTTCAATTCTAATCTCCAAACAGACCCCCTTCACACTTCAGGACTCCTTATATGACCAAAATGGAAGGTACATATTCCTGAAGGGAACCTTGAAGGGGCACCCTATCACACTTGCCAACATATACGCTCCTAATAGTAAACAAGTCACATTCTTTTGCCAAATTAGGGATCTTCTATCTTCCTTTTCATCAGGCATCCTAGTCCTGGGGGATGACTTCAATGCCCCCCTAAATCCTCTCCTGGACACATCAACTGGATCCTCAGCGTTCCATACAGGGAACTTAAACAAATCAGAATCCAATTGCAAAACCTTCTTTTACACGACACGTGGAGGGCATTGAACCCAGACAAAAGACTACACATATTTTTCCCCAATACACCAGAAATACTCCAGAATTGACTGTCTTTTTATTTCACAAACAGATCTGCCCCTTTTATCTAAAGCCACAATAGAACCCATGACCTTTTCAGACCACCACCCGATCACTGCAGACCTAACTTTTCCTGAGACCTCTACTAGAACCAAAACATGGAGGTTCAATCGAGCTCTACTTAATGACCCTCTGGATGTGGAAAGAATCTCCACATGCCTCAAAATTATTTCTCCATAAATAACACAGAAGATACTTCTAAACTTTATCTCTGGGAAGCACACAAATGTGTCGTCCATGGGGAAATCTTCAAAATTACATCAACAGTTAAAAAAACCCGCCAGGCTATAATCTCATCCCTCTTAGCTCAAATTCGATCACTCGAACTAGCACACAAAAAAAAAATAGCTTCTTCAACACTCCAAGAGCTTTCAGATACAAGAAAACTTCTCCTTGAAGAGTTAAATCTAAAAACTAAAAGACAGTACATCCTTAGACACAAAATCTTCTATGAATAGGGCAACAGACTCCGGATCAAAATAAAAAAAGTAATGACACGATTCACCATATAAAAGATAAACAGGGTTCTATACACTCCTGCAATGACAAAAATAGTCCAACAATTTGAAGAATACTATAGGGCACTATATAACATACCCCGAACCCCAAATTCACATCAAACCCTGAGAAAAGATCCCTTGAGATCCCTTGAGAAAACATTCCTTGAAAAATATGGCCTGACCCCACTATCCTCAGGATAGGCAGAAAAACTGAATTCACCACTTTCTGAAACAGAATTCGAAAATGCCATCAAAGACATGAAAGTAGGCAAAGCACCAGGCCCAGACTGGGCTAACTCTGCAATACTACAAGTCCTTTAAAGAAATCCTTAGGCCTTTTTTCCTATCAGCTTTCCGATCACTCAACTCAGATATGCAAATCCCTCCACAACTCCTGGAAGCACACATCACAGTAATACCTAAAGATGCTAAAGACCCATCTTTAGTAACCAACTACCGCCCCATCTCACTCATTAATGTTGATGTTAAGATTTTTGCAAAAATTCTAGCCTACCGACTTTTGCCCCTCCTTCCCTCCCTAATATCATTAGACCAGATGGGTTTTATTCCTGGTAAAGAAGGGAGGGATAATACAATAAAGGCCCTAAACATTCACCATTGGCTAAACCAAGAAAAAAAACAAGGCTTTTTTCTTTCCATAGATGCAGAGAAGGCGTTCGACAGGGTGGACTGGGACTACATCCAAGCAGTACTCCATAACATAGGGATACCAAAAATTATGCTATCATACATAAAAGCATTGTATTCCTCTCCAACCGCCAGAGTCCGTGCCAATGGCCACCTGTCGAACGCCTTCCAGCTGCACAACGGCACCAGGCAAGGGTGCCAGCTTTCCCCCCTCCTTTTTGTCCTAACCCTAGAACCATTTTTAAACAAATTAAGACTAAATCAAGACATCAAGGGCATAAGGATTCCTGATCACACCTATAAGGTCGTAGCATTTGCAGACGACCTCCTGCTATTCTTATCGGATCCCCTCATCTCTCTTCCAAACTTACTAAAAGACTTGGAGTATTTTCAACATATTTCAAATCTAAAAAGCATTTGCCTTAAATATAACCCTCCCCTCAGAAAATGTCACAGAAGAATGTCAAACTAATTTCCCTTTCAAATGGGCCAAAGACTACATTACCTACCTAGGGATTAAAATACCTCATCTCCTCCCAAATCTCTTCCATTACAACTTCACCCCAATTCTGAAAGAAACAAAGGAAGACTTGAAACGATGGAGCGTTTTAAACATATCGTGGTTCGGGAGAGCATCCCTACTTAAAATGACTATTCTGCCCCGCTTTCTCTACCTTTTACAAACAATTCCAATTCGAATCCCAAACTCATTTTTTAACTCTGTTTGACAAGTATGCTTCTTGTTCATTTGGCGTAACAAGCAACCAAGAATTAAATACGATAAACTTACTCTCCCTAAAACCAGAGGAGGAATAGCCCTACCTCACCATGGCTCCATCCCCAGCACATCCCACTTAAAACTAAGCTCCATCCATTAATCTGTCCCACTCTAGATATCTTCCACAACTCACATAAGAAAATCAATTTGACCCCTTGGCTAAGCCCTCTAACAACTTTAAGAATGAACCCAGACTTCCCCCCGGGCATGTCTGATAAATTCCTAGCTAGAAGCTGGCCCCACAGAGATATACTGGTACATCACTGCCGGAAGAATACCTTTATATCCCTTGAGAATTTAAACGAATCCCTTGCTCCTAATTCCATGTCTAGATGCTCATACATACAAATCAGAAGCTACTTAAACAAACCCTCCAATATACCTCATTGGACTAAAAAACTTTCTACATTAGAGGAACTATGCTCCAAAAAAACACTCCAAAGACACCTCATTTCTGCTCTATATTTATACCTGTTTGTGGGCCAATCAGCTTTCTCTGACCATGCATGCACAGCATGGGAACAAGACCTAACCACGAATTTTACAGAAGAAGAATGGGAATCCATCTGTCATTACATTCATAAAGGCTCTTTAAATGTAGCCACACAAGAATGTAGCTTTAAAATTATGTTGAGATGGTATAGAACACCTGAACTGTTACATAAATTTGCACCTTCCACCCCTAACAAATGTTGGCGTTGTGATACGGGCTCCTTCTTCCACATCTGGTGGTCATGCCCACACATTCAAGAGTTCTGGCAGATGGTACACAGCACAATCACAGTGGTCACAAAGCAAAGTATTGATTTTACCCCTGCATTATATCTACTTCACTACACCTCTATACCCAAACGACGATATCTTAAATCACTGATCATGTTCATGATTAATGCAGCCAGGCACTGCATCCCTTGCCACTGGCTCTCCCCAACCATTCCAACAAAAGCAGAGTGGCTTGGTAGACTCAATAAAATTGAAAGAATCGAAGAGGTTATTAGCATTTCTCATGAAACGTTTTCAAAATTCTCCGCAACTTTTTACAACTGGCAACGTTTCAAAACAACTAATGACCATCCAATTGACAATGATTAATCTCCTTAACCAAACGGCTCGTGTTATTAAACTTCCGGATACACAATATTAGCTGCGACACACCCATCCCTTCTTCCAACTTGACATTAAAACCTACTACTTTACTCGTTGAATTAAATAGAAGAGGGCTCCAGGTGGTTAGGGGGACGCAGCTGGTCTGTTTCCCCCCCTCCTCCTCCTCCCCCCCATCCCTCTCTCCCTGCCCCCACCCACTTTTCTTCCTCTCTCCCTATCCTTTTTTCCTTTCTTTTCTAATAGTCAATATCCTTTCACCCTAGACTGACTTAATATGATTAAAAATTATTAACACCATGTCAATTACTATGTCAACTAGTATGAGTTGAGCTACCTTTTCTCCTATCAAACTTGAGTAAAACATAATATGTCGTACCTAATAAAAACAAATGTACCTACTTGACCATCATTTGAATCCTGTGACTACGGACAAAATTTATCTTTAGTATTTTGTTACGTGAGATTTTTGTACTAGTTCATATTGTTGACATAATTTGTAAAACCTTTGTATATCAAACTCTTTTTTCCTCTCAACAAAAAATGTATGAAACAAAAAAAAAAGAAAAAAAAAAGAAAGAAGGAATAAAAAAAAGAAAAACTGGAAAGTGGCATAATGTCTCATGCAAAGACACCTGTGTAGAAAAAAAGACTAGCTGGAGTAAGATGACAAAGCGACAGACACAGAGATCTAATATAACAGTTAACATTGATTAAAATAGAGGGGTTACCTTCCAACGTTATATGATGCCCATAGGGTATGTGAAAACCACAGAGATAGGGCAAGCAATTAAACGTTGAGAGAATAGCTCCTACAGGGTTGCATAAATACTCAGGTTCAACTGGGAAAGCTAAGGTGTATCTTACCTGTTGCCTGAAAAGTTCCGTGCAAATGTTCTGGAAGGCTTTCCTTTGTTTGGCTACTTTTGCGGAGTAATCAGCAAAAATTAAGATCCTCACGCCATCTATGGTCAGGGATCTTTGCTGTCTGAATTTTTGCAGGATAGAGTGCTTTTCAGCATAGTTCAAATATTTGTCTATTATTGGTCACAGGGTTCTGCGGTCAGTAGCCGGACGTCCCAGATGGTGGGCATGTTTCACCTGGCAAGGCCCAGGGAGACCCAACGCCTCAGGTATTTTGATGGAGCAGAAGTTCCCCAGGGCCTGGGATTGGAGAGATTCCGGCATCCTATAAACCTTAGATTCCTCCTGCGGGACCTATTCTCAAGGTCCTGAAGCTTGTCAATAATTAGTTTGATCTGCTGGTCTTGTTCACGATCAGAGTGCTGGGTTTGTATGAGTTCCTCCTCTATGTGGGCTATGCACTCCTCTGCCTCATTAAGTCTGGCTGTGTGCTTGGTCAGCTCCCTGTTCAAGGCCGCCATCCCTACCTGAACCACTCTTTCCACGGAGGCAGCTATGGTCGGAGCAAGGAGAGCGGTTACCGCCTGGGCGATGAGCTCTGTGCTGGTCTGGTCTTGCAGCGCTGGGGCCAGGGCATGTCCGTCACCTACCTCCATCTCTGTAGTGGATGCCCTGACAGGATGTGCGGCCTGTTCTCCGGGATCTGCCACACTTTGTATCTGCACGGTTTTGGAGCCGGGTCTATCCAAGTATCGGCCCATCTACCAGGCAGGTGTGGGGTGGATTGAGCACGGGTGTCTCCGGGCATTCGGCTGGATTTTTAGGCAGGCTTGTGGGACTGCTGCAGGAGCCAATGTGGTGAGCAGCTAGTCAATGAGGCGCCGGAAATGGACGTCTCCTTTACCTTCTTAAAGTGTTGCTCCACCCAACAGTGATACTTTAAGAACTTTATCCATCTTGCATACTTTCTGCCATAATGCTGACATAATTCTAGGAGCTTGGGATGTTCAAGGACTTCCTTTGCATATACCAACTTCTTCTGTTATCCATAATGCAAGATAGATAGAATAAGACAGCAGGGAGGAAGTGCAGATCCAAACAGCCAAGTGCATATATCTAACCAATAATGTTCCAAGAGATATAAGAAATTGTCAGATGGTTTGACTCTCCAGCATTTACCAAAAATGGAAATATAATTTCAGTCATCAGTGAGGAACTTACTTTCTTGGTACAACTGGATGCACAATTGAACTGGACTGCAAAAACTTGCTTTAGTTAACCAACCCCTTCTATAGATACTCACACCTGTACATGCAACTTTTAAGCTGAAGGACTGGGTGGCACAGTGGTGTAGTAGTTAGCACGTTTGCCTAGCAGCAAAAGGGTCGCTGGTTCAAATCCCAACCACAACACTACCTGCCTGGAGTTTGCATGTTCTCCCTGTTCCTGTGTGGGTTTCCTCTGATTACTCTGATTTCCTCCCACACTCCCAGACAAAGACATGCTGGCAGGTTAATTGGATCCTGTCTAAATTGGCCCTAGTATGTGTATGTATGAATGTGAGTTAGGGACCTTAGATTGTAAGCTCCTTGAGGGTAGGGACTGATGAATGTACAATGTATATGTAAAGCGCTGCGTAAATTGACGGCGCTATATATGTACCTGAAATAAATAAAAAGGATAATTACAATAATATGCTAAAGAGTGTTAGATCCTCCACTGTATTTTGTACTTATTTAACAGATGGTTTAATAGTTCTGTATAGAATCCAAGTGGAATGGTGTTATAGTTTATATATCAAATAAAGACAATCCAATGAAAAGCTGTTCATGGTAGCACTGGAAAAATTAATGTGAAGTATTTATATGAATATATTCACATATCTACAGTATATCACACAAATCAGTTCTGCTGACTGACAGAGACCTCTGCATGGCTCTTTCTTTCTATCATCAACATAGCAGAAATGAAGCATTTATGTGCAAAACTAAATGTGTAACCTTTTCCCATTCGTATGCATACTTCGGTATGTAAATCACTATGCATTTCCTTCCAAGAGTTCCAATAATTGGTGGGCTGCACAATGATGTGGGTCTCAGTTAAGGTCAAATTTCTCATACCTGTCTACAAATCAGCAATATAGATCAGAAAGCAAAGCAGATCGTATTAACATTCAAATGAATTAACCTTCGCTGGAATGGAAAGCTTGAGACTTTGCTGCACTTAGGTAGAGGAGATTTTGGAGCTGTTGATAGCATCTTGTAACCCCCTTTCAAAATTGTTAAATTCATCATATGCATATGCTAATCTGAATAGATAGATAGATAGATAGATAGATAGATAGATAGATAGATAGATAGATAGATAGATAGATAGATAGATAGATAGATACAGAGCCTTGAAAGAGTATTCATACCCCTTGAAATTTTCCACATTTTGTCATGTTACAACCAAAAACGTAAATGTATTTTATTGGGATTTTACGTGATATAGCAACACAAGTATCACATAATAGTGGTTTTCAAAATGTTTTACAAGTAACTATGTGAAAAGTGTGGCGTGCATTTGTATTTAGCCCCCTTTACTATGATACCCATAGCTAAAATCTAGTGGAACCAATTTTCTTCAGAAGTCACCTAATTAATAAATAGAGTCCACCTGTGTGTAATTTATTCTCAGTATAAATACAGCTGTTCTGTGAAGCCTTCAGAGAACCTTAGTGAACAAACAGCATTATGAAGGCCAAATAACACACCAGATAGGTCAGGGATAAAGTTGTGGAGAAGTTTAAAGCAGGGTTAGTTTATAAAAAAATATCCCAAGCTTTGAACATCTCACAGAGCATTGATCAATCCATCACCTGAAGATGGAAAATGAAAAGAGTATGGCACAACTGCAAACCTGCCAAGACACAGCTGCCCACTTAAACTGACAGGCCTGGCCAAGGAGAGCATTAATCAGAGGAGCAGCCAACAGGCCCATGATGACTCTGGAGGAGCAGCAGAGATCCACAGCTCAGGTGGAACAATCTGCCCACAGGACAACTAATAGTGGTGCACTTCAGAAATATGGCCCTTATGGAAGAGTGATAAGAAGAAAGCCATTGTTGAAAGAAAGCCATAAGATGTCCCATTTGTAGATTGTGAGAAGCCATGTGGGAGACACTGCAAACACGTGGAAGAAGGTGCTCTGGTCAGATGAGACCAAAATTGAACTTTTTGGCTTAAAAGCAAAATGCTATGTGTGACGGAAAACTAAGACTGCACATCACCCTGAACACACCATCCCTACCATGAAACTTGGTGGTGGCAGCATCCTGTTGTGGGGATGCTTTTCTTCAGCAGGGACAAGGAAGCTGTTAAGAGTTGATGGGAAGTTAGATTGAGCCAAATACAAGTCTTTGATACGATGTGCATGTGTAGTGGTCACCTTGCTGTATGTTGGTAGGTGAACCTATCTATTGCAATAAAGTTTACATATAGCCCTTGTTAATTTTGTTAACCTTGTCTCTTCTGGTCTGGGTTTCTATAGCTAGTTTTAGCTAGTGGCTTAATAACTAGCATAGGTTAGAGCTGGGTTAGGCATCCAATGGTTATTTGATAGTTAGAGGTTGAGTTGCATGACAGATTAGAAGCTACTAGGGACTAACATGTAGAGTAGATAGGCTGACTCTGAGTTCCAGTGCCACACCACAGTTTCTGCTGGTTAGAATCTATGTTCCAGGCTGGTTGGACAACAGTTGGATGATCTCTCCATCACCACTGATCTTGTCTTTAGCTCTTTAATACCAGGACATATTCTGCATTGTGATCATCTTTTGGGACCACTGCAACTAAACTTTGCTGCAACAATCATCCGGAGCCTGGAGGCATCATTATTAATAACTATATATACCCATGTATATGTGCACAATTCCACCAGGTCTCTTGTTTTGCACTTTGCTGATAATTTTGTTTGCACATTGGATGTATATACTGTTATTAATCTTTTCTTATATAAAGCTTGCATTATTTCCATACTGGTGGGCATCTATATATTTATGGTACTGTTATATGCTGGTTGAAGTATTTCTTCTGCTCACAATTACTTTGTTTAGATGAATGATACATTTCCCAGGAAATAAATCCCCTCTGTTCATAGAGGCCCTGTCCTGGATTGAGGCACTGCAAATCTTATTATCAAACCCACTCTGCACCTTCGATTCTGGTTCTCATGTTTATTTATAGGTAAATGGGGAAGCTATAAGTGTGTAGAGTGACACATTTACTTAACAGTGCTTAGTCTGTTTAGCAGGACTCATTCTACATGTTTATTAGTATCTCCTTTCTATCTGCATCAGAATTATACAACTGTCCTTAATGAACTATAACACACGGCAAAGTATCTGCAATAAGCCATTGTGTGACAAATACTAAAATGAAAATAGAATTCCATCTTAAAACTAATTTGACTTAAAAGTGTCCTCCACCCCCTCCTAACACCTATGCTGATTAACCTGTGTAAAAAGATGTATTAACTTACCTATTTTCAGCACAGTCTTGTCCTTGTGTCAGCCTACAGCAGCAAAAGGGGAGAGGAGAGGGAGTTCAACAACAGCTGAGAATATCTGGGAGCGGTGACATCTTTTTTTAGCTATCTGTAAGGGGGAACTTCTTCCCAATGACCACAAGTGTAAGGAGCATTCTTCCCATTGAACATCACACTAATGTATCATGAGTTGTAGATTTTTAATAATTTTTAGCAAGGGTTCCAAGAGACCGGAGATCTATTTCAAGGGTTCCTCTGTGTTGAAAAGGTTGAGAGAGGCTGCTTTATAGTGTGTATTAGCCTGAATCCAAAGCACAGAATGTGATTCCTCTCGGATCTTTCCTCTCTCTGATATCTGCATGAGTCACTGAAAATACACTAAGCCGGCACAACAACCTATAGGGAGATGACCTGCCCCTCCTCCAGGACACAGCAGGTTACTCATAACCTCAGCTCTGTATGTTTTTTTCTTTCTGGTCATACAGTGTTCACAGTTAATCTGGTTCCTGGTCAAAATTTACTCAGTGGGTGGCCCTGTCAGCTTATTTAGATAAATAGATAAACTGATTTTGTACATTATGTTAGCTGAAACCATTGAGCTTTGTGAATTGTATTAAAAATTATTTTTATTATCAATGGTAATTGCATATTAAAAAATAATCATAGTCAGTCTTAAAACCCAGCTAAAAACTACATTCAATAAGTCATGTTAGGCTATTTAAGGGGTCATTAGCTTTTGTTAATGTCATGCTAATTGCATTGTCCTCACTATCACAGGATATAATGTGATGATAATAGAGGTTAACATCACAATAAATAAATACTTGAATAAAAAAGTGCTGCATATTAGAACGAGAAGATGAAAGCCTTACATAACTTTATATGAATTTGAAAATGATCGGAAATTCCTTTTGTACTAGCCTGCAATATACATGCAATCCAATTGCATCCTTTGATTGTTACAAGGAAGAACTCTGAGACTTTTTGACAGGCTACTATGCCTTAGAGCAGTGGTTGTTAACCATCTGTATTCATAGTCCTTGAGAGTATGGCAACTAAATTATGGCAGTATAGACCAAATGTATTATTAATTTAAAATAGCTGAAACAGATTCCTTGCATTACTGAACCTGAAAGAGAAGGAATCAAATTGATGGGTCAGATGACTTGAGGATAACATTGTCATTCACTGCACTAATATTACATGTATACTGTAAATTGTACAAAAACAGCAAACATTTCACTACTTGCAGCTAACTTGTCTTTGGGTCCTTTCACATGAGCGTTCAGTTTTTTAGTTCAGTTCAGTCACTTTTTAAAAAAAAAAACTGATCAAAAACGGATACGGAGGTCAATTTTTACATACGGTTTCTTTTTTTTTTTAATTGTTTATTTATATATTTTTTTCAAAGTTGTACAATACAAAGGATCATACATTTTATTCATACAATGAAGATATTACAACATTTATCTTATCAAATTTACCTGAAAATAAAGGAGCGGGTATACAGGAGTATTACTGTAGAATGGTCGCTTTAGTGACGACCTCTAAGCTGGAAAGCTCAGTATACCCGACCCATGAGCAGGTAACAAAGGAAGAAAAACTATAAACAATAAACATATATTTGACTATATGTGAAGAAAATATATAAAGGATAATAACACTATGGTCAACAAGATCTGTGCACTTGGAAAACAAAGGACTGGAGTCAGTGATAGGTATCATAGCATGAACATAAGGCCACATAAGATATATTATATTCTATAGATAGTGTGTTCTGAAGATGGTGTGTGAGGATGCTCCGAGGAGTATTGGGAGGCATCCCAAGCCTCCCAAACCCTAGAGAAACTTGACACAGAATCCTCTACCACTGCGGTCATATGTTCCATTTTCTCATGTCCGCCACGGTAGAGAGAACCTGTGTAAGAGACGGGGGAGTGGTAGAGAGCCAGCACCTAGGAATGACTCTCTTTGCCGCTAGGAGTATAAAGGAAGCCAGTCTTTTCCCGGTTTTTGAAATACCTGGAATTGGAAGTCTTAATAAATTATGCAGGGGATTAAGTGGGATTGGAACGCTCAGCAAATTTTGCAAAACAATTCAGATCTGACTCCAGAATGGCTGGATAGATGGGCAGTCCCAGAAGACATGTAGGTGAGTGCCTACGCTCTTATTGCATCCCCAACACTGACTGGGGGTCTGTGGATGCCGTGCATGAAGGATTTCTGGTGTTCTATATTAGAATAAAAGAATTTTGACTGCTGTTTCTTTCTGTATAACACACCTGGAAACTTTTGAGGTTAGACGTAAATGGATGAGTTTGCACTCCAAAAGCCAAAGTTAAAATCACTATTTAAAATCACTATATCAATACTGAAAGCAGCTATGCAAAATGTTAATACAAAACACAATCACTTTTTATCCTTATATGCAGCGCTTTAAAATCTTATGTCCATAATATATGAAAAATTATGATAATATTCTAATGTCCATAATCACCATGGCTGAAGTAAGATAAAATCCCAATAGGTGGGTGTGAAGTTAAATAGCAGTTGAATGATGTGGCAGATCAAAATATTATGAGTCCCAATACACCAACTCCTCATACATACTTGGAATGGAAATGACAGACACCTCAGTGTGCACAACGCCCTTACCGGCTCAAATGTGACCCTCTAACTAAGAACGGTCTTACTCGTTTGATTACAAAACCCTCCGACCAGATCCACTGTCCTGCAGTGTGTGGTCCGGACTTCAGTCACTCCTTTTATCGGTCAGTGTGTCATATCCACGAGCAGTGCTCATCACATCCATCAATCATGAAATATATGGAGACTCATATAGTGTAAAACCATCAAACATAAGCTTTATTATAAAATTGTGTACACTCACATGTAAACAGTTAAAATCCTAATGGCCGTCTGCCAGTTCCTCCTCTGATTGCTTTGTCTTGAGTGTGTGTGGCTCCGCCCTACCGGTTTCGTCATACGTGATGTCATCAGGGGCATGCCCACACACTCGCTCCACACTTCTTTATATCAGCGTCCGACCTGGAAGGGCCGATGGCCACTCGTTTTATTGTGTAAACATGAGTACGGATTTGATTATATGAATAGTCCCTGACTCACGACATTAGCCTCGGACGGGAATATATCATATTTGCATGGGATGTAAAACCCATTGACCACCCACTTAATAACGGTGGAGGTTCACTCTGGGTTCAGCTCCATCTAGTGGCTGCTAACCTACCTGCAGCAAACCAATTTTATGTAACATCTCTTTATAGACCTTCATGGCAAAGTGGGAGAACGATGTAGTGTGATACAATCGGTGACCAGAGTTGGTGATGTGGCATTGCTTTATAGATGATATTTTGTTCATCTGGGAGGGGAGTGAGGAATCAGCAATCTCCTTCCTGAATGATTTAAATACTAATGATAGGGGTATAATATTAAGTTATGAAGTTAGTACAACTTCTATTCATTTTTTGGATTTGAACATCAGGGCTGTTGATAACAATTTGATTACAAGTACATTTTTTAAGGGCACGGATAGGAATAGCTATATCCCGATAGACTCCTGTCACCATCCATCTTGGTTGGCAGCAAGGGGCAGTTTCTGCGACTATGTAGAAACTGCACACATCAGGTGGACTACGTTAATGAAGCCTCTATATTAAAAACAAGATTCATTGAAAAAGGATATAGTGAACCAGTTATAGATACTGTTATTAAAGAGGTAGGCCAACGGGATCGCACTGATTTAATCAGAGAAAGGGATAATGGAAGCAACTTTTCCTTCTTCACATCTTATTCCTGTCAACATCAAATGGTTAAGAGGATTATAAATAAACATTGGCCTGTCCTTAAGGGGGACAAGATTCTAGGCCCTTTGCTTCCTGACCGGCCCAGGGTTATCTACAGGAGTGCTGGGAGTCTTAGAAATAGAATAGCACCAAACGTACCTGATCCCACCCGTAAAAACACAATTCTTTGCAGGAATGAAGGGGTACTACTTCTGCAAGAAATGTAAAGCCTGTGAGATAAATGCCCATAGGGGGAGGAAGGTGGGTCCTTTACTTCTTCAAAACAGGCAAAACATTTGAGATCCAGTCATGCATAACTTGTGCGACCAGGCATGTGGTCTATCTAATAAGGTGCCCTTGCGGGCTCCACTATGTGGGTAGAACCACACGACCTTTGCAAGTTAGATTAGAGGAACACATAAATAACATAAAAAAGGGTTTCCCGGGCCACAGTGTTTGGAAACACTATGACCTTAAGCATGATAGGGATCCCACGGGCACAAGTTTTTATGCATTAGAGAAATTTGTACCGCATTGAGGGGAGCTAATGCTAAAAGAATGATCTCTAGAGCAGAAACAAATGGGATTTATCTTTTGAAAACGTATTTTCCACTATGACTCAATATAGAGTGGGATATAAACTGCTTTATTAACCACTTCAAGACTAAGCCTGTTTCTTGAATTCTGTGCTTACAAGTTAAAAACAGTTTTTTTTTGCTATAAAATTACTTAGAACCCCCAAACATTATATATATTTTTTTCTAACACCCTAGAGAATAAAATGGCGGTCATTGAAATAATTTACACACCGTATTTGCACAGCGGTCTTCCAAGCGTGCTTTTTTTTAAATAAATTCAGTTTTTTTAGTTAAAAAATAAGAAAACAGTAAAGTTAGGCCATTTTTTTTCCATATTGTGAAAGATAATGTTACGCCTAGTAAAATGATACCCAACATGTCATGCTTCAAAATTGCATCCGCTCGCGGAATGGCGACAAACTTTGCAACTTAAAAATCTCCATTGGCGACGTTTAAAAAATATCTACAGGTTAGCAGTTATGCATTACAGAGTTCTAGAATTGTTGCTCTCGCTCTAACGATCGCGGCGATACCTCACATATGTGGTTTGAACACCGTTTTCATATGTGGGCGGGACTCACGTATGCGTTCGCTTCTGGGCGCGAGCTCGGCGGGACGGAGCGCTTTCAATTTTTTTTTTTAATTATTTATTTTGTTTTTTACTTTTTATTTTTACACTGTTCTTTTTTTTTAAAAAATGATCACTTTTATTCCTATTACAAGAAATGTAAACATTCCTTGTAATAGAAAAAAGCACAACAGGTCCTCTTAAATATGAGATCCGGGGTCAAAAAGTCTTCAGATCTCATATTTACACTAAAATGCAAAAAAAAATCTGAAAAAAATGACAGGCCAAAAAAAAAAACGGGCCCTTTAAGACCGTTGGGCAGACGTCACTTCTGACGTCATTTCCGCCCCGCCATGTTATGGAGCTCACTCGGCTCACAGACACTGGGGGGAGAGGATCCTCTGCCGGCGGGTCCGGTAAAGCGGCGGGAGGGGGGGCACCTCTCCTGCCACTGATAAAAGTGATCTTGCGGCAAATCCGCCGCTAAGACCACTTTCATCTTGCAGGGAATCACCTGCTAAAAAAATGGTATCTGAATGGTGCCTGCAGCTGCAGGCACCATTCAGATATCACCACTCAAACCCAAGGACGTCATATGATGTCCGGCGGTACGGAAGTGGTTAACAATAGTTGATATCCAAAAGTTTGTAAATTGGCGCCTGATATGGGATGTGACGGAAATAAAATTTGAGCTCTGTGGGAATAACAAGTGCTTGATTAATAAGTCACCTCTGAATTATAGTTAATAAATTATTAAACATTATCAATTTGCTGATGACCTTGGCTTAGAGCGTAATATCAAAATAATCTTTTGATCATGTACTATAAGAAGGTGCGGGTCTATAAAGAGATGTTACATAAAATTGGTTTGCTGCAGGTAGGTTAGCAGGCACTAGATGGAGCTGAACCCAGAGTGAACCTCCACCGTTATTAAGTGGGTGGTCATTGGATTTTACATCCCATACAAATATGATATATTCCCGTCCGCGGCTAATGTCGTGAGTCAGGGACTATCCATATAATCAAATCCGTACTCATATTTACACAATAAAACACAGTATTTGCATAGCAGAGCGGCCATTGGCCCTCCCAGGTCAGACGCCGATATAAAGAAGTGTGGAGCAAGTGTGTGGCCGCGCCCCTGACGATGTCACGTATGATGAAACTGGTAGGGCGGAGCCACACACACTCGAAACAAAGCAATCAGAGGAGGAACTGGCAGACGGCCATTAGGAGCAGGATTTTAACCTTTACATGTGAGTGTACACAATTTTATAATAAAGCTTATGTTTGATGGTTTTACACTATATGAGTCTCCATATATTTCATGATTGATGGATGTGATGAGCACCACTCGTGGATGTGACACACACTGACCGATAAAAGGAGTGACTGAAGTCCGGACCATACACTGCAGGACAGTGGATCTGGTCGGAGGGTTTTGTAATCAAACGAGTAAGACCATTCTTAGTTAGAGGGTCACATTTGAGCCGGTAAGGGCGGTGTGCACACTGAGGTGTCTGTCATTTCCATTTTGAGCACGTATGAGGAGTTGGTATATTGGGACTCATAATATCTTGATCTGCCACATCATTCAACTGCTATTTAACTTCACACCCACCTATTGGGATTTTATCTTACTTCAGCCATGATGATTATGGACATTAGAATATTATTAGAATATCATAATTTTTCATATAGTATGGACATATGATTTTAAAGCGCTGCATATAAGGATAAAAAAACTTTTGAGGTTGATTCTCATATTTTCCCCCAATCCATCAAGGAGATAGGTTGATTCAAAATTGTGGCCCATTTCCTCATGTAGTTATGACTAACATCAGTCAGCCTCATGTAAAATTTTATAAATATTAGAAATCAGTTCATAGGGCCCTTTAGCGCAAAGTGCATCAAAGTCAGTGGGTTTATCTAGTGAGAGGGTCTTGGTTATGTTAAAGAAAAAATGTTGAAATTGTAAGTAGGAGAAGCGGAGTTATCAGGGAGCTCATGTTTGGATTGTAAATCTGGAAATGAAAGGATTTTATGTGTCACCGGGTTCACTAGATGGCGTAATTGAAAGATCCCTGCCTTAGTCCAAGGCAACATATGGTCATAGGAGAGACTATCTGGGATGTCTGGGTTGAAGAGTATATTCATAAGAGGGGGATGCGGGGATGAAAGAGAGAAAAAGCATAGGGCCTAAACATAATGATTTTAGTTGGGGGATATGTTTACCTGAGTGGGACCAAAGCATATAACACAGGTGAATGGGCCTAGTGATGCTGATTTCTATCTCAGTTGACCTATTTGGGGCCATTTTGGACGTCCAAGAGGTCAAAGTGCGTAAATGTATGGTGTAATAATATTTTATAAGATCTGGGGCTCCTAGACCACCCCTATTTTTGGGGGCTGTAACTACTGAGACTGCAATCCGGTGGGACATGTTATTCCATATAAAGCATAGACACTTCCTCTGGAGCAGCTTCAGCTTGGCCAGTGGGATATGAACAGGCAGGGTTTCAAATAAGTATAATAATTTGGGGAGAATTGACATTTTAAGAACATTAACCCTACCAAGAAGGGAGAGCGGGAGGGAGGTCCATTGTTTCATCATACGGTCAAGTTCAGCAAAGAGGGGGGGGGTTTGCCTGATATAGCCCAGAGTAGGAAGGGGTAAGGCGTATATATAAATACTTAATTGAGTGGGTGCACCAGTGATATTGAAACGACGTCCGTAGAGAGGTCAGTTGTGTCGATGGTATATTAACAGGTAGGGCATCAGTTTTGGAAGAATTGATTTTAAATCCTGAAAAAGAGCTAAAAGTCATTAGAAGACTATGCAAAGAGGAAAGGGGTGAGTGGAGATGAGTTAGGGTCACTAAAATATCATCCGCGAATAAAGATATTTTATATTCTCGTTGTTGCAGGCACACTCCTCGGGCATCTGCCTGGCCTCTTATGGCTATGGCCAAGGGCTCTAGGCTGAGAATAAAAAGAAGAGGCGACAAGGGACAACCTTGTCTGCTGCCGTTACTCAAGGAGAATGACCGTGACAAATAGGAGGACAGCTGGACATTGGAGGTGGGTTTTGAGTATAGAGCTCCCCAATTACATACGTTTTCATGTACGCTGATATCCATCTCTCATTAGTTTTTTTGCAAAAAAAAAAAGTGACTGAACTGAACTTAAAACACTGTATATAGCTGGTTGCTAAGGAGTGGGTGACGTAATTGGATGGCCATGCCCCATGGCTATATAAGGGGTGCCAGACAGCGGGGGACAACACAAAGGAGGAAGACAGCCTCGGGAGAAGAGTGGCCTTTTTTGTTTTTAGCAGGTAACCGACAGCGAGGAAGAAGACAGCTCTGGAAGAAGACAACACAAGAAGACAGCTTGGGGAGAAGAAGGCACAAGAAGAAGATGGCACTGGGAGAAGATGACACCAGGAGAAGTCAGGACCGGGACAGGACAGCTCTGAGAGAAGACAGCACTGGGAGAAGACTTGTCAAAAACCGTCTATTGTTTTTTTTTTCACCTTTCATTGCTTTTTGGGGTGAATGGGTAGGGTATGATGTACCCGATACCCATTCACATAGGGGGGCGGGATATGGGGGGCCCCCTTGTTAAAGGGGGCTTCCAGATTCCCCCTGTCCACAGAACCTGACAACCGTAGCCCAGGGTTGTCGGGAAGAGGCCCTTGTCCCCATCAACATGGTGGCAAGGTGTTTTCGCAAAGCAGGAGATTGTGATTGGTTCTCTATGGAGCCGGTTCACACATCTCTGCAGTGGGTCCAGTGCGGTTTGCACAAAGACGATGTGCATCTTTTGGAACATTTCCGGTCTGAATTCAGCCCAACATTCGGGATGAAATCGGACCTGAAACTGTGAACCAGCAGACACCGGACCCCTGCTGGGAGCCGCTGTGGATTTCAGTGTGAACCCAGCCTTACTGGCCTGATCACCATAGGAAAACAGAGTGAAATAAACATAAAGAAAAGAAAACTGATACAGCCACCACATCTAATGATTGGTATGCTTCACTATATTAAACTTTTTTATTTGTGCTTTATTACCCAGTGCTGGGACAAGGTCACCCAGCGCCAAGGGCAAAGATGGCAAACTGGACTAATAGTGGTGTAAGATCTGTAATGTTTGTGACATGCACTGAAATAGCACTTAGTGTTACACTGCAGCAACCTGGAGAGTTTAAAATTGGTGCACACATATGGGGTAGTGGTTGGTGATGTCACTGTCCCAGCAGTGGTGGTGTCCCTGGGGAAAATTATCCCTGTGTCTCTAGTGTCACTAGAAGGAAAAAATGTCCCTGTGTTGACGGTATCACTGGAAATTAGGAAATTATGCTGCTACAGTTTGTTGTTGCTGTCAATCTGAGGAGGACTGATTGGCATCTATGTCAGTGGGATGAGGGAGGGGAGATGGACTCTGAGGGGTACATGGACCTAAAGGTCTATAGGATTCTGAGGGAGGAAGGGGGATGAAAGGTCTCTAAGGGCTCATTCAAACATGTGGCTATCATTGCTGGTGTTTGAAAGGTGGTGACGGGGCCATATTTTGCTACCACCTGTTTTATCCCCAAAAATGATGACCTACTGTGCCTACTGTGTGTGCAGTATGTGCCATTTAAATTTTGCCATGTGTACAGCCTTGAGGCTGGTGGGCAGTTGGGGCACTAAAACTGCAGCTCAGCTGCCTATTTTTTCCTCCCTCTTACCTGTGTAAATGAGCCATATGGCCTTGCTTACACTTGTGCTTGGGGGGGTCATAAAATAAGGTGGTTGAGCTGCAGTTTTGCTGTCTCCACCCCTTTAAGCTTTAAAGGCAGTCGTATGGGGGTAAGCACATGATGCAGTTGTGATGCTCTGCATCCCAAAATGTTTCGTTCAAAGGGCTGCCCTACAGGCAAGAAATGTGGAAAATAAGTCCATGACTAGAGTTGAGCGAACTGTAAAGTTCAGGTCCGTACCGAACTCTGGGGTGTCCGTGACCCGGACATTTGAACAAAAAGTTTGGGTTCGGGTATTTGATCCCGCCTGTTGAATAGCTGCAGGGTAGCCAATCAACAAGCGTTTCACTGGCTTGCCCTTAGAAGCCATCACAGCCATTCCTACTAATGGCATGGCTGTGATTGGCCAGTGCATCATGTGACCCAGCCTCTGTATAAGCTGGAGTCACGTAGTGCTGCATGTCACATGCTCTCAGGCTAGTGTAGGGAGAGGATGCTGCCGGCTGTGTGAGGGACAGATTGCAGATATAATAACATCTCATCCTGCATTACAGAACGATCTGATTCTGGACTAGGTAGAGATTATTACTACTACTGCTTTGAGGGACAGATTGCAGATCTCATCCTGCATTACAGAACAATCTGATTCTGGATTAGGTAGAGTTTACTACTCCTGCTTTTAGGGACAGATTGCAGATCTCATCCTGCATTACAAAACGATCTGATTCTGGACTAGGTAGAGTCTATTGCTTTGAGGGACAGATTATTGTTCTAAAATCATCTCTTAGTTCTATAGGGTCAGGTTCCTGCTGTTGCTGTAAGGGACAGATTATTGTTCTAAAATCATTGCCTACTCCTATAGGGTCAGGTTTCTGCTGTTGCTGTAAGGGACAGATTATTGTTCTAAAATCATCACCTACTCCTATAGGGTCAGGTTCCTGCTGTTGCTGTAAGGGACAGATTATTGTTCTAAAATCATTGCCTACTCCTATAGGGTCAGCTTTCTGCTGTTGCTGTAAGGGACAGATTATTGTTCTAAAATCATCACCTACTCCTATAGGGTCAAAAAACCAAACAAACAACAAAAAGTGTTGGCTACCTCCTCCTCCTCCTCCACCACCGCCACTTCCACCTACACTGCCACGGGCATTTTTTTTATTTGATTTTAAGTTATTTTCCCTATCCCCATTTTTTTGTAGGGCACTTGTCCTACTCTTACCCCCATTTTACTTCCTTTTGCAGCCCTCTAGCACTTTCCAGGACTTTTTTACAGCCATTTTTGTGCCCAAAAGTTTGGGTCCCCTTTGACTTCAATGGGGTTCAGGGTAAAGTTCGGGTTAAGTTCGGTACCGGACCCGAACATCCAGGTGTCCGCTCAACTTTATCCATAACCCTTTTCTAAAAATGTGCTTCACCAAACCACACAGTGCTGCGGCACCGTCTGGTTTGGTGTGTGTGAAAATGTGTGCGTTAGTAGATGTGTGGGGGTGCCTTTAACTATTAATGACACTGCTGCATGTCTACTAAAGGACAGCACACTTCTGTGTTTGTCAGGAAAGCCACAATTGTGTGCACAATCCTGGCATGCAAGCATGTGAACCTGGCCTTATAGCGGATTCACACTGGCGGGCTGTGGTTTGGCCGCAGTGCGATTGTGTGTGCAGTTTACCTGCAGTTTTAGGTGCCCTCCCAATGAATTCTCATGGACTGTGCATTTTCTGAATGTGCATCAAAGATGCAGCATGCAGGACTGTGATTTCCTTTCATTAAAACACACAGTCTAATAGGATGGAAGCCAGGGATGGCCCATCCATTGTGGACGCAGGAGTGCCGCCTCCCCTATCGATTTCACCGTTTCATGCACCCGGCCCCTTTTCAGGATGCTGGGATGCATGAATTACAATTGTGGCAGTGGACGGGAGTGTTTATGTGAAGCACACTATTAGAGCCAGAGGCTCTAATAGGCTTCATAATAGAGTGGGCTGTGAGCGCAGAGAGTGCGCTCTCAGCCCATTTAGGTGTGTTACAACAGCGAATGAATATTCGCTATTGAAACACTGATCCACTGATTTGGCACCCATCACCGGATTGGCTGAAGGGACAGGCGATCCTATTGGACGTCTAGGAGGAGTAGGGGAAGAGTCACATGCTGGAAGCCGCCGTAGAGGACACGGAGCTGCTGCACGCGCCTAGATGGGGTAAGTGCAAGTGAAAAACAGAGGGAGAGGCACCGCTTGGGGTGGGGGAGAGGTGCCGTTCAGGGGGTGCCGCTGAGGGGGTTGTTGGCCACCCCCCCTAAAAAAAAAAACATCAACCACCACTAATGGAAGTGCACCTAAAATTGTAGGTAAACCACTCATACAATCATCCTGTGGCCAAACCACAGTGCACCGCTGTGCACCAACCATTAGGGATAAGATAATAGTGAATTGGTGAGGAGGTTGGGGTGGTAGGAGGTTTTGCTAATGAGGAGCAAAGTGATGGAGTGGAGAGATTGTGCTAGGCTGTAAGGGGATAGGACAGTTAGAAGAGCTAAAAGCAAACTGGGATGGAAAGGGTGTAAGAATGGTGTGTGTAATGCTGAGCTGAGACCAGAGGCTGCAGGATATGTGTAGTGGAGATTTATGGAGGGGGCAGCAGATAAGAGAAGGAGAGGGGGAAAATCAACAGGGCAGAGAAGTAATGAGGATGGGTGCTGACTTACTATATTTATTTATTTATTTCAGGTACTTATATAGCACTGTCAATTTACGCAGTGCTTTACATATACATTGTACATTCACATCAGTCCCTACCCTCAGGGAGCTTACAATCTAAGGTCCCTAACTCACATTCATACACATACTAGGGCCAATTTAAACAGGATTCAATTAAACTACCAGCATGTCTTTGGAGTGTGGGAGGAAACCGGAGTACCTGGAGGAAACCCACGCAGGCACAGGGAGAACATGCAATATGATTGTGCAGGCAAGGTAGAGAGAGGTGTGGATGAGGCAGAGCGGAGATGAGCCGGACAAGTGAGAGTAACAAGGAAGAAGGTGAGGTGACCCGGGAAATAGAGCAAGGGGAAGGTGGGAGTGTGGGAGGAGAGAGTGATTAGCAGCTGCAGCACATAGATAAGACAGAGTTGGATGAACAGAGGAATTGAGGAATCAGTAGATAGATAGATCAGTAGTGTGACTATAAGGCACAGTCACTCCTGTCACTGAGGCAGGAGCAGCAAATTTAGCTCCCAGTGCGCCCCACTCACCACAGATTAAGTGCAAGTGCCCCTCCTGCCCACCCCTTGTACCAGCCCTGTTATTACCACTTTATCCACTTTTTACCACTTTATGCGGTAGGACCTCCTACCGCATATATACTTTGGCAGGGTGGCTCTATTGAGTGAAATGACGTACTTGCCCATTGGACAGAGGGGGAGCCAATCAGCGGTTCTGGGAGACCCGATGTCTGCCGGCCACCCGCGATCATTCCCCAGAGAGGCAGAACAGCTATCTGCAGATTGCCGTTCTGACAGGGGAGGACACTGAGATCTTCTGTTCCTGCTAAACAGAAACACAGATCTCTGTGTTCCTCCAGTCAGTCCATCCCCCACACAGTTAGAAAGCACCGCCTAGGGACACACTTAACCCTTTGATCGCCCCTGGTGTTAACACCTTCCATGCCAGTGGCATTAGTCGCAATGTCACAGTTCCGCTAAAAATCACTGATTGCTGCCATTACTAATAAAAAAAAAAAATAATAAACAAAAATGCCATAAAAATATCCCATAGTTTGCAGACACTATAACTTTTGTGCAAACCAATCAATATACGCTTATTGGGATTTTTTACCAAAAATATGTAGCAGAATAACATATTGGCTTAAACTGATCAAGAAATTTGATTTTTTTAAATTTTTTATTGAATGTGTTGATAGCAGAAAGTAAAAGATATTGTTTATTTTTCAAAATTGTTACTACTTTTTTATAGTGCAAAAAATAAAAACTGCAGAGGTGATCAAATACAACCAAAAGAAAGCTCTATTTGTGGAAAAAAAGGTCATAAATCTTATTTGGGTACAGCTTCACACGACCGTGCAATTGTCAGTTAAAGTAATGCAGTGCCATATCTCAAAAAAAAGGCTTGTTAATTAAGGGGGTAAAACCTTCTGGGCTGAAGTGGTTGAGAAGGTGAAGCATTCTGGAACTGAGGTGGTTAATATGATGCAATTCTTATGCAGAAGGTTAGGTTGGCATTAATCGATGACCAGCATAGTACACTACTGTACTACTGCATAAAGTCCTTAGGATTTTTTTATAGCTGTTCTGTTCCTAGATAATCATATGTAAAGTAAATGCAAACTATTGACATTGTTTAACCACTTTAGCCTCAAAAGGTTTTACCCCTTTTCATGACCAGGCCATTTTTTGCAATAAAGCACTGTGTTGCTTTAACTGACAATTGCACGGTTGTGCAACACTGTACCCAAATAAAAGTGATGTCCTTTTTTCCCACCAATAGAGCTTTCTTTTGGTGGTATTGGATCACCTCTGCGTTTTTTATCTTTTGCGCTATAAACAAAAAAAGGCTGACAATTTTGAAAAAAAAAACAATAATATTTACTTTATGCTATAAAACATACCCATAAAAAAAAAAAAAAAATCAAACGTATTCATCAATGTAGGCCAATATGTATTCTGCTACATATTTTTGGAAAAAAAATCCCAATAAGTGTATACTGATTGGTTTGCGCAAAAGCTATATTGTCCACCGGAGCTGCTGATTGTGACCAATCACAGCGGGGGCAGGCCGCTGGCGGCATGTGTGTGTGCCCCAGACCCTGTGCACGAAAACCACATACAGGTACATGATTTCGAGCAGGAGGGCCGCCCTGCCGCACTATATCTGCGTGGGGCATTAATTAACATGTTAAAGTCATAAGGTTTGATTTACTAGAACTAGAGAGTACAAAATATGGTACAGCTCTGCAAATAAACGAATAAGCTTCAAGTGTTTTTTTGACTACCATACACAGCTGCACCGGATTTTTAACCGGACCTTATGACTTTCCAGTTGTAGTAAGTCAACAACGTGCACACGATCCAATTTTAGGACAGTAATTTTTGTTCAACGGCCTGTCGCCCAAACTTCTTACTGTTAGTATGCTCCTTTCGACAGCGGATTTTGATTTTTCATCAGCTAAAAGCTGGATGTGCAGACTAGAAATTTTTTTTTGTACCACAACGCAACGTCCGATTTTCGTCCTAAAAAAATTGTACGACCTAGACTACGCATGCTCAGAAAGGAAAAAAAATGCAAAAAAAATTCAAAAGATTGCATCACTTCTGACATTGAGTTCAGGTCGAATGAAATTTTTAGGATAGTCAGTATGCTTTACAAAGACACGCGCTTTTGACAAAAATCAGAAGCGCTGTCGTACGACAATCGAACCATGTATACGAGGCTTTAGTGTTACCTAATAGAAATGGTGATAATGATGATTTCAACAATCTGCCGAGGAGGATATAAGGAGCATATTTAGCAATCCATTGGGGCTCTGTAATTATTGAACAATTAAGAAACCCTGTCTTAGAACAACAACTATTTAGCATTAGAACATCTTTCTTTTTTTCCAAACTCTTTAAATTGATTAAAGGTAGAACCATATTGTTGTTATAAATAACAACACTTTATACATACCTGTTGCTCCTCGTAATGTTCATTAATTGAGATTGCATTCTATATATTAAATTATTTATGGGCTTGGATTATTGTTGTGGGGGGAACAGTTTGGTCCAAGCATGAGTTCAGACCGAACATTGGCTGTTCAATGAACACCTGAATTATCTGGGCCTTCGATCATTTGTTCTCCTCCCCGAATGACCACAATGCACTGCGCCACCGCACAGTGCAGTGGAAGCCCTGATTGGCTGAAGCAATTAAAGCTTTGACCAATCAGAGCACATAGCACTGTCAGAGTCAGAGATTGGACACTGTAATGATGACTCTATCCAAACATGGCTCATTGCTCTTAGTCCCACCCCACACTATAAAAATATTCTTCCCATAGTGACCATTTGCAGTGTGTTGTTCAGTGCTCCTAGCGAGTTAGTGTGCTATAGTGTACTAATGTGATTCATTGTGAGTGTAAAGTATAAGTTTAATGTGAATCTAGTGGCAGTGTAGTGTGAGAGTAGTGCAATCTATTCATTTTTACTTTAGTGTAATTTTATTTTGTCAGGGCAGGTTTCCTGCAGTATATTTCAGTGTATTACTGCACGTTTAATGCAGTATATTGCAATGCGTTAGTGCACATTTAACTCAGTATATTTCAGTGCGTTATTGCATGTTTACCACAGTATACTTCAGTACACTAGTGCACATTTAACACAGTATATTTTAGTGTGTTATTGCACGTTTACCGCAGTATATTGCAGTGTACCAATGCACGTTTAATGCAGTGTATTTCAGTGTGTTATTGAACGTTTACTGTTGTATATTGCTGTGTGTTAGTGCACATTTTAGTTAATTGGTGCACTTTCAACGCAGTATACTTTAGTGCGTTATTGCATGTTTACCGCAGTATATTGGAGTGCGTTGGTGCACATTTAACGCTGTATATTTTAGTGCATTGGTGCACGTGTTCCGCAGTATATTGCCGTGCATTAGTACATGTTTAATGCAGTATATTTCAGTGTGTTATCGCATGTACACCACAGTATATTGCAGTGTGTTTGTGCACTTTTAACTCAGTCTATTTCAGTGCGTTATTTTACATTTACCGCAGTGTATTGCAATGTGTTAGTTCATGTTTAACATATTTCAGTGCATTATTGCACATTTACTGCAGTATATTTCAGGGCATTAGTGCACGTTTAACACAGTATATTTTAGTGCGTTATTGCACGTTTACCACAGTATATTTTAGTACATTGGTGCACGTTTAACGCAGTACATTTCAGTGCGTTGGGGCACGTTTAACGCAGTACATTGCAGTACGTTGGGGCACGTTTACCGCAGTATATTTTAGTGCATTATTGCATGTTTACTGCAGTATATGGCAGTGTGTTAGTGCATGTTTAATGCAGTATATTTCAGTGCATTATTGCATGTATACCACGGTATATTGCAGTGTGTTAGTGCACTTTTAACGCAGTCTATTTCAGTGCGTTATTGCAAATGTACCGCAGTGTATTGCAGTGTGTTAGTTTGTGTTTAACTCAGTATATTTCAGTGCATTATTGCACATTTACTGCAGTATATTTCAGGGCGTCAGTGCACATTTAACACAATATATTTCAGTGCGTTATTGCATGTTTACCGCAGTATATTTCAGTACATTGGTGTATGTTTAACGCAGTACATTTCAGTGCGTTGGGACAGTTTAACGCAGTACATTTCAGTACGTTGGGGGACATTTCACTCAGTATATTTAAGTGCAGTATATTTCAGTGCATTTGTGCATGTTAAATGTAGTATATTGCAGTGCGCCAGTGCAGTTTTACTGCAGTATATAGTAGTGTGTCAGCGGAGTGTAGCTGTGTAGTGAATACTCAAATTAAAGTGCACCAAACACCACTTTCCATTGATTAACGTGCATTCACATACACATTTTCCCATTTTTATTACATTTGGTTAATAAGCTCTCCCTTCCCCTCATGTCTGGGAGGCCAACAAGGAGAGGAAGATGTTCCCGTGGCACTGTGAAGGGGCCAGCAGCGTCTGTGCCCACAGGCAAAGGTGGATTTCAATTTTGACAGCAAGGCAAATTCTTGCTTTCATCAAGAGTACCTTTATAGGGTGTGAAGGCACCAGCAACACCCAAAGACCAATTTTCTGTACCTGTTACTTCTATCCAAAGTCTGCAAAAGAGACACCAGAATGTATCCAAAAAATCTCTAATCTTCTTCCGAGTGCACTAAATTGTGGCCTCATCATACAGACTGGCTCCCCAAGCCATTGTTTACAAAGCAAAAAAAGCTTGCAGGGAAACTTTAATTTTTTTGGGGATTTTTAATTGTCATTATTGCTGCAGCAGGTTCTATACACAGACTAAGGGGATCCCCCAGACACTATATTTAAAGGATTTTTTCATTTTCATTGTTATTGCTCCTTTTTATGGTTTCACATTAAGCATCAGTAAATCACTGCTCATTTAAAAATTATGCTTTTTAAAAACTTGTTTTCATTGATACATGTCCCCCAGGGCAGTAGCCAGACCCCCATAACCATTGTATGCCAAATTACTTGCATATAAGCTTAAAACAGGTATTATTCCAGTTTGGGTCCCATAGACTTCAATGGGGTTCATTATTCGGTTCTGAACGTTTGCAATGTTGAAAGTCCTGCCGTGAACCGGTCATTTGGCCCATGTCTAGCTGGGATACAGCTAGAATATTTCAATGATAGAAACAGAGAAAACATCAAGTTTCATTTTCAGTTTATAACTAACAAGGCAAGTGCACAATGGTAAACGTATTGTAAAAGGTACATTACATACATACTTCTTATAGTTGGCATTGCTATAGATTAGAAGAGGACCACTCAGTACAAAAGTGCCTTGACACACTTTGATGCAGTTTCCATAGATACAGTGTTTGCAAATGTATGCAATGGCCAACTATATTATAAAACATATTACAAGTACATTTTATAAATTCTAGTTGCTTATTGCTATTCTTTGTGTTATTTATATATGTTTAAATTAAAACTGAAATCTGGGACCTTATAGGTCCATAAAAAAATATTTATTAGTCTAGCTGCATACAGTGAGAAGAATAGCTACTACTACAAAACATTCTCGGAAACATTATCGTCCCCCTTTCTCAAAGCATTTAACTCCATTTCTACATCATCCTCACTCCCCCCAGGCTTACTTGAAGCACACATAGTATTAGTAGTCAGAAGGAAAAGATCCCTCCCAAACAGCAAGTTATAGACCAATTTCCCTATTAAACATAGACGTAAAAAAATTTCCAAGACCCTTGCCAACAGATTACTCCCTCTCCTCTCCTCTATCATTGCCCAAGACCAAGTAGGCTTTATCCCTAACAGAGAAGCCAGAGATAATACAATCAAAGCGATCAACCTGCACCACCTTTTAACATCCTCTAACCAAGCTAGTTTCTTCTTATCACTTGATGCGGAGAAGGCATTTGACAGCGTGGCCTAGGACTACATGGAAGCTGTGCTCTGCTCAATAGGCTTGGGTAACAGACTTTTAAGCTTCATATTATCTCTCTACTCCAACCCTTCTGTCGAAGTTCGAATCAACGGTCTCCTGTCAGATGCCTTCCCTATCCACAACGGAACGAGGGAGGGATGTCCCTTCTCCCCCCTCCTGTTCGTACTCACCTTAGAATCCTTCCTACGCAGCCTCAAATCAAACCTCAACATCAGAGGAATACATACACACGACAGAGAATACAAGTCAGTGGCCTTTGTCAACTATATACTCCTCTTCCTCACAGACCCCCACATCTCGCTTTCCAACTTACTAGCAAAATTTTGCCAATTCAGAACAATCTCCAATCTTAAGATGAATTTCTCTAAATCCCATGCCCTAAATGTCACAGTTACACATTGCCAAGAGAATGTTCCTTTCCAATGGAAATAAAAAGCTGTTACTTACTTAGGCATCCAACTTCTCCCCATTCTACAAAACCTCACTACCCACTTGAAGCTCTGGAACAAATCCATCTTCTTGTGGTTTGGCAGAGCGGCCATGCTAAAAATGAAATGCTTTACTTCAGCTTCTTTATATCCTGCAAACTGTCCCAATTTTTATCCCCAATGCTTTCTTTAAAAAGGACAAAAGCTTATGCACCAAATTCCAATGGAACAATAGCAGACCTAGGATCAACTACCATCAATTACCATCACCTCTCCTTCCCAAAACAGAAAGGAGGCATCGGACTACCAGAACTTAAAAATTATTACAACGCCTGCCATCTGTCCAGAATCCTGTATTGGAATGTACATGACAAACACAAAGACTGAGTCACCCTTGAAGCCTCTTTCACCACATCCCCTCTCCATCAGCTCCCATGGCACCTCCCTAAACATATACCAATGGACACCCTCTGCCACCCCTTGATAGGCCCGACCATCAGATGTTTCCAACATGTTTGCAAGTACACCTCCCTATCTTCTATACCAGGCCCCCTTACCTCTCTTCGCCTCAACCCGACTTCCCTCTGGAATGCACAGTACCTTTGTCAGTAAAAAGGACTTTGCCAGTGTTCCTGGCCGTTTCCGGGTGGTGCGCGCGCATCCGTGCGCGCTCGCGCGCTCCCGTGCGCGTTCGCGCGCTCCCGTGCGCGCGCACGCGCCGGAAACGGCGCCAAATGGTGCCTATTTAAACCCTGGACATCCTGCACCAAGTTGCTGCTTGTTCTACAGCGTTCCAGACCTGTGAGCCTCAGCTCCCTACCTGTTCCTGTGTTTTTACCTGTTTCCTGTCTACCCGGCTTGCTTTGACCTGTTGTCCGCTACCTGCATCGACCCCGGCTATCCACGACCATCCGTTTGTCTACTCCTCTGTACCTCCGCTGCCCGCCCGTTAACGAACCTTGCCTGAACTTGACGATCCGCTTGCCTAACCCCTTTTGTACCTTTCTGCCTGCACGTTGCCAACCCTGCTTGTACGACCATTCTCCTGTTTGCACGACCTGCTGGAATCTCACTACAACATCTGTGACCATCCAGCCCTCGTGCCATCCCGCACTCTCGGGCCTCTGTCTACACTACCAGGGGTCCTTGAATCGGGTGCGCAAGAGCGGTTGTTCCCTGCACAAGACAGACTCCACCGTCAGGTACGTAACAACCTTCCTCGATAATACGTGGCCACACAGAAACATACAAGCACATCAATTCTTCTGACAAGGTAAACTCTTACAATGTAAATGCCTTCCAACAAAGGTGTCAGGAACATTCTGCTCCTTACGGAATTACACTCTACTCATACACTATCTACATACCCTGAACAGAAAATTCAAAGTCTTCAGACCCCTTTCACCCTTCGAATTCCTATGTACAAAAAAATCTCACCAGGGCCGCCTAATCTCCAAAATGCACACACTCCTATTCTCGGACACCCCCTCTAACACAGGACAAGTCTGCAAAGCCTGGGAAAGAGACCTCTCCATATCCCTGTCCTCGGATGAATGGGAAGAAATTCACCAAAATATCCACAAGGGATCAGTAAATGTCTCCACTCAGAAGTGTGGGTACAAAATTCAAACCCAATGGTATCGCACGCCGACTCTCATCCACAAGTTTAACCCAACCATCCCAGATACATGCTGGAGTTGTAAACAAGACAAAGGTACCCTACTACACATTTGGTGGAGCTTCCCTTACATCCAACCCTACTAGACTGCAGTCCACTAAATCATCAAAAAAGTAACTACATACACACTCAAGCTCACCCCAATGCAATTCCTTTTACACCACACTACCTTACCAAATAGCAGCTACTTCAAATCCTTAGCCATGCACATGCTGAACGCCGCCAAACAATGTATCCCAATCCACTGGGGCACCCGAAATCCTCCAACAATTAAAGAATGGCTACACAGAATCACAAAGATTGCAGAGATGGAACATCTCATTAGCATTTCCCATGACGCACCTTCGAAATACTCGACCAAATGGGCCTGCTGGACCCAATTCCAGACAACTATGGAATACAAGAATCAACTCTCAGTCGACTCAGCACCCACTTGAAACTCCCTTTACACTCTCCTTCAAAGCTCCCCACAAAAAAAAAGAATAGCTACATTCTAAGTTTCATTCAGTAAGTGCTTATGTGTAAACTTTCACATTCCATGCTTAGATTACTCTAAGGCAGTGGTTCTCAACCCCTGTGCTCAGGACCCACTAACAGGCCAGGTTTGCAAGATAACTGAAATACATCATAGGCGATATTGTTTGCTGCTCAGTGATTGCAGTATTCTAGTCTGCATTTCCCCAAGGTAATACTTAAAATCTGGCCTGTTAGTGGTTCCTGAGGACTGGAGTTGAGAACCACTGCTCTATTTATTAAAAAAAAAAAAAAAAACTTGCAGTGAAAAGGTCTAAGTATTCATGCTAAAGTCAGGAACAATGCCTGCAATTTTTGTAGTACTATATGTGTAAAATGTAATTTTCAATTGTTGCTTTTCATTACATTACATTACATTCTCTAACATTCGATCCTAAGAGAAAATAACCTTAAGAATCTTTGATTAGAACAGTTTAAGAACAGTCAACCAATAAAGAAAATAGCCTAACCCTATAGGCTAAGTACATTCAGCCAGAAAAGGAAATAATATGAGGGAGACCTCTGCACTGTAAACTAAGAGGTGTATTTTTTTAAATGGCATTCATTCTGTGAAACTACATATACATTATTTTTTTGCAAATGGGGAGCAAAAATAAAAGTTATTGGGCTATGTTCTTTTCAGTTTTAATGTTTTTAACATGAATAGTGTGAATCAGGAAATACTGCATTAGGACTACTAGATGGACTTGACAGTCATAGCAATTTATTATTTAGGTGTAATGAATCAGCTACTTCAGGGAGTGAACTGCTATAAAGAATTGATAAAATGTGGCAGAGATGAAACTCCATTGCTTAACAAATATACTGGACTGATACTCTGTACAAATCCCCTAAGGTAAACCATGGAGTCCTGTCTCTGCAAAGTTTAATGCATTCTGTATAACAATTCCTCTGCAGCAGCTAAATTATTACACTGGCAGTGGTGAGCATAGGAATCTCTATATGCATAGGTCTTCCTCATATTATTTCCTCTTCTGGTTGAATGTTCTTAGGGCTATCTTCTCCTACGCTGTTTGTTAGAAATATCCTATTAATTCACAATGTGTAAAAAGTACAACTTAATTTTCTTTCATGCATTTTCCTAAAACTTATTGCAAAAAAATGAATTTTCAATGGACACACTATATCTTTAAAAAATACATTGGGATGTTTGCTTTCCAAAACGGGGTAATTTATTTTGTTCAATATTTTTATTTGGTTTTCAAAGGGTAACATGAGAGTACGTAAACACGATCGCAGCCACTTAAAAATAGTTCAACAAGCTATAACAACTCAAAGCATTAACGGAACAGTAAAGACAAAAAGACATGGTCGCTAATGTTGTATAAAAGGATATAAGATATATAAAATACAAGATACAAGGCACTAAGAGTTTTCAGGAGAGGTGGGTATATCGAATAACTACAAGGCATAGATTGAATTTATACATATAAATCATTTTAATAAACGTTAGCTTGTCAACGTTGGCTGTGGACAAACGGCTGCGCTTGTCTGTGATAACGCCCCCTGCTGTGCTAAACACACGTTCAGACAATACACTGGCTGCAGGGCAGGCCAGCACCTCCAAGGCAAGTTTAAGACCCAGAGGTTTAACCCGTGTACCGGACTCGAACGGGAAATACGGAACCTCCACGACCGGACGGGACGTCGGTCACATAACAGACTTGCACACAAATCGTGTCGTCCCCCGCAATAGTGTCTGTTCGCGTCGGCAAACAGGTGTCGGTTGCAACTGTTCGATTGCAAATAATTTTACTAAATATACATATTTAAGTTAGATACGGAACATCAATAAGCTATATGGGTGGAGAGGACTTTTGAGAATCACGGAACATAGAACATAAAATATATAGAATATAGGAAAATATGTTGTAATCGCTGGTACAGAAAAACAGAAATGACAAGGCAATTACGAAACTCAACAATATCGAACAACTTGA
>BLSH010323913.1:54963-71750 GCA_018402905.1 Glandirana rugosa | reverse complement strand
ACTTCCTCTTTCTCTCCAGTGTTTGAGAGGTGGGCATCTTTAAGCTTCCATGGGACCATGTGGAAATGCTTGGGGACGGTGGCGGACATGGTGGCGTTGCTGTCATATTGTCTGTTTGCTGGGTGGCAGGTGACACTGTCACTGTAGAGGTGGAGGAAGAGGCCGAGGCAGCAGTAGAAGAGGAAGCAGGAGGAGGCCGAGACCTTTCTTGGATTTTGAGGTAATTATTCCAATGCAGCTTATGCCTTGAATTTAGATGCCTGGTCATGGGGGTTGTGCTCAGGTTGAGAACATTTATGCCCCGGCTCAGGCTATCATTGCACAGCTTGCAAACCACTCGTGTCTTATCGTCAGCACATTGTCTGAAGAACTGCCACACGGGGGAACGCCTTTGAGCTGCCTTTGGTGTGCTAGGTCCCTGGGTGCGGTGGGTAGTAGCAGCCATACTGTCTAGGGGATGCTCGCTCTGCTTTTGCAACCTGCTTCCTCTTTTGCTGTGCTGGTGCCTCTGTGCGACCACCACCTCTTCCTCTAAACTTCCATACGTCACTCGCATGACCCTCATTCCATGTGGGGTCTAGGACATCATCATCCTCCACATCATCTTCCACCCACCCTTCACCACTGCCCTCCTTGTCAGTCTGCACACTGAAGCAAGCTGCAGCAGTTGGCACCTGGGTTTCATCATCATCAGAAATGTGCTGCTCTGGTGTTTCCATGTCCTCATCCTGCAACAGAAGTGGTTGGGCATCGGTGCACTCAATGTCTTCCACTTCTGGGGCAGCGCTATGTGGATGGCCCACGGAAAGCACACCAGGAGAGTCATCAAAAAGCATAAGAGTCAGAACTGGACAGGGCCCATAGAGCTCTGAATCCCCCTCGGAAGGATGGCATCCCAAGAGACATAATTGTCAAGCCCCATTTCTATGCCATTAAGTAAGGGATCATGAAACAGTCCAGAATCACCGCTAAGATTCTTTGCAAGGGGCACCCTGTCCAAATCTTTGCTGACCTTGCACCATCCACTATTCACAAACGGAGAGCTCTGAAACCCCTCCTGGCAGTGTTAACAGAGAAGGAAAACAAATACAAGTGGTCTTTTCCATTTGCAGTGAAATTCTCCCTCAAAGGTAGGGAATATGCCTTCTCATCTTTACAGGAGGGAGAGAAACTTTTTCTGTGTCTTAAGTTGATCTCTCAAGAATCTGATATGGACACCTCCAATAACAACAGCTCGTCTAAGAGACAGTCTCCTACTAGCCCCAGGACACCTCTCTGGAAGAAGGCCAAGCCGAAACGAGTAAAAGAAAATGGTCCCCCATGATTAGGGTCTAGGACGAAAACTTCATGGCCTCTAACTAGCATGTTTCTGATACGGGGAAATGTCCCCTCCACAACCTTTTTGGTTGGTTTATGGCCCTTACACCTTTTTTCTTTTTCTTTCGCAACCATAATTTGGCTTAGGGACTTCACAGACTTTTGACCCCTCTTAGCCTCTAGTGTTACCCATGTACGTTTAACACTGTTAATATAGCCAGGACGCATCAAGAATTGGCTACACCAGTGTTCTCTGCAGACTGCTGGATTGCTTTGAACTAGTAACTCTCAGTTTTACATGAGTAATAGTCAAAGTCGGGGTTCACTTAATGGTTCTCCTGTGCTTCTTGAAATTCATGTCCCTACCTGTTGGGCCCAGTTTTCCAGTCGGGGACCATGCCCTGTGGAGGCATCCCGCTCCCCACTTTTGGGGTGGGGGGGCCTTTGCAGGGTAGGGTCTGATGGAAGGTCTATGATAACTATGGCTTGGGTCTAGTTTCAAGACCTTTTAATGGTCTAAGATATACGTTGTCATGTTTTATTGTTATTCCTGTTAATTTTTTGTATTTCACTGGGCCCCTGGGCGGGTGAAGGCCCAATTGCGCCTCCATCCCTCTCTATTCTGTCTCTTGTGGCAGTTTAGAGATGGGCTGTCTGGTGGTAAAAAACAGAGCTTTTGGTCTCTACCAAAGGGTTTCCAAGGGGCTCTATCTTTTCTCCCCCCTTGGTCACATTTACCTCATTTGGAGAAATTGGCCCTTTTCAGGGATTGGTTTTCAGTGTTTAATATTCAATTTCTGTTATTTCTGGTTTCATCCCTTATTCCCCTCTTTTCTACCTTTTCTCCCTTTAGAGTGGTTGCTGATCAGTATTCTGTCCCCAAGACCAGTTATGGTTTCCTGGGTTGCGCGAGTTCTCTGGGAAGGGTGAGTGACTTCACTAACAGTAGTACCCTTTGCTCTGGTAATGATGGCTGACCACCCACAAATCCCAGTCAGGGTTGCTACCCACAATGTTCAGGGACTTAATTCCCCTGTTAAACCAAAAAGATTGGTGACCATTATAAATCGCTAAAACTAGATATCCTAATGCTCCAGGAAACTAATTTCCCAGCTAGTTTTAATCCTAAATTTTTCCACCCCTATTTCCCACGCTTTTTCTTAGCTAACGCCGATACTAAAACAAAAGGAGTAGCTATTCTACTCTCTAAAAACTGTAACTTCACTTGGATGTCAGAGGTAAAGGATCCTGAAGGTAGGTATATTCTAGTAAAAGGTATTATAGATGGGCAAATCACGTCTCTGATTTCGTACTATGCCCCCAACAAGGGTCAGTTGAAATTCTTCCAGAAAATGTTAGATGCTCTCTCCCCCTTGTTGGAGGGCACAATAATTTTCGGGGGGGACTCAAATGTGGCCTTTGACCAATCAGTGGATAAAACCAGATCCCTAGGGAGCCAACTGTTGCCCCCATCTAAAGTTAGTCTATGAATAGCCAAACTTCTCCACTCGCATAACTTAGCAGATGTCTGGAGGGATAAGCATCCCTCTAGAAGGGACTTTACTCACTTTTCCAGCCCCCACAATTCGTATTCTAAGATTGATCACCTGTTGACTCCCTCTTATTTTTTACCATCCATATTGGATGCCCATATTTATGACACAGCCCTTTCGGATCATTCTCTAGTGGCGATGTCTATTCGTCTCCACTCCAGATTATTTCCCAGACCGAATTGGCGACTTAACAAGTCATTACTGACCGACCCAGTAATTACTGCTGAAATTGATAAAAGTCTACAAGATTACTTTTCCACTAATGTGACAGATGAAACCTCGGCAGAATCAGTTTGGGCTGCACATAAAACCTTTATTAGAGGCAAGTTTATCCAGGTAGCATCCAGGATCAAAAAAGAGAGAGTGCTCTCTTTGAAGAAGCTGGAAGAGTCCTTCTCGGCAATTAAAGCAGAACACAAGGCTCACCCCTCACGATTACTATTAGATAAACTAGATAAAGTAAAAATAGAGCTTAATCTTGCTCTCACGACGAGAGCAGAGAAAGCCATTAGTTGGTCTAAAAACAAATTTTATACTCAGGCTAATAAAATGGGCTCCTATCTAGCTAGGAAGCTTACTCCCAGGGCGAGGCATATGTCTATGCCCAAAATTAGGGTGGACGGTAATCCCCCTTCCTCCAATCCCAACAGAGTTATTGGAGCCTTTCAAAAGGATTATGAGAGGCTTTACAGCCCAGGGACAGACGAGAGTGTAGAAAAAATAAACCGGTTCCTTGGCGACGTCCCACTACCTCTTCTTTCAGACCAACATAGAATTCTAATGGACGAAGCAATTTCGGAGGAGGAGGTGATGGAGGTCGTCAGGGATCTCAAAAAAGGCTCAGCCCCTGGACCCGATGGTTTCTCTGGCCCATACTACAAAACTTTCGCCAAAACTTTGGCTCCTCATATGTTGCGATTCTTTAACTCTAACATGAAAGGGGACCCCATAGAGCCACATCTTAATACTGCCTACATCACTGTAATCCCCAAACCTGAGAAAAATCCAGAGGACATAGACAACTACCGTCCTATTTCTCTCATAAATAACGATCTGAAAATTTTAACTAAAATAATGGCGAACAGGCTAGCATCCTTTATTAGTCAATACATAGACAAAGACCAGGTTGGTTTCATCCCAGCACGTCAAGGTCCCAATCAAATTAGAAGGGCAATTAATTTAGTTTCCATCCTTCAAACCAATTGATCAGGAGGGACGGCCCAGAAGGGGATGCTACTTTCCCTAGACTTACGCAAAGCGTTTGACTCGGTATCATGGACCTATCTATTCTCCCTTCTGAAACATTGGGGTTTTGGGGAGAGGTTCTTAGGTCTGATTGGAGCACTCTACTCTTTCCCACAAGCTATGATTAAATTACAGGGTTTCTACTCCACATCATTTCCGATTAAAACAGGCACCAGGCAGGGTTGCCCATTATCCCCTTTGCTCTTCACTATTGCGATAGAGACACTGGCCATAGCCATTAGAGAAAATCCAGGCATCAAAGGGGTACTCTGTGGACAGAAGGAACATAAGTGTGGGCTGTTCGCTGATGATTTATTAGTGTTCATAACTTCCCCGGTGTCCTCCATCCCCTTACTTTGTCGGCTCCTAGGGGGTTTCTCAGAGATTTCGGGGCTCCGCGTTAATTATTCTAAGTCTCAAGCCCTGAATATATCTCTACCTTCTGAGACAATTGACAAGCTAAAGATGGACTTTAAGTTCAGGTGGAGCGACACCTCGATCAAATACTTAGGGATCAACCTCACTTCTAAGTATGAAACCCTTTACGGTAGTAATTACCCACCAATGTATCGCAAGTTAGAGGAAGATCTCAAACTTTGGTCCAAGCAGGATATCTCATGGCTAGGGAGAGTTAATTCGGTAAAAATGACCTTGCTTCCTAGACTCTTATACCTTTTCCGCTCGTTGCCAATCCCAATCCGAAAAGACCACCTGTCCTCCTTTCAAAGTAAAATCCTCAAATTTGTATGGGGGAGCTCAGGGTACAGGATTCCCCAACAAACTCTATTTCTGCATAGGCGAAAGGGAGGACTAGGTTTACCTCATCTAGTGAGATACTTCCAAGCAGCCAGGCTAGCCCAGTTATCTTCTATCTACTCTAGTAAGGAGAAGCAAGACTGGGTGCAGATAGAGAGGCAGGCCACCCCACGACACACGCTGGACTTTCTACTATGGTGCCCCTCTAAAGATAGACCCCCCCATTTTGGCCCCTTCACTCTCTAATGAGCTGGCCCTCTGGGATAAAATCAGACATATCCCCTCCTTGGTGTCCTCAGTCAGACCCTTAGCGCATCTCTTTAATAATCCAAATTTTCCCCTGGGATTAAATATTAAGGCCTTTCAATGGTAGCTGGACAAGGGAATGTTCAGCATAGGCCACTTCTTCTCAGCTACCGGCCCTATCACTCCCTCCTAGTTTTACCAGTTATGAATGTTGGTGTGGTCAGCCATCACTGGAGAAGGGTGGTATTTCGGTCATCTATGCAGCTCTCACCCTTCCCACTAAGAAAGCAGCATTTATGATTAACTGGGAATCAGATCTTCAGTTCGAATGGGAACTGGACAAATGGCAAATTGCCTGTTCCAGATCATACAAAGGCATCCTGAACACTAATATCTCCGAAGCCAGCTTAAAAGTCATGTTGAGATGGTATCTCACGCGAGCTAGACTGTCTATTTTCTTTCCAAATGCTGACCCGCTATGCTTTAGAGGGTGTCTCCTCGAGAGTACCATGTCCCATATCTGGTGGGAATGCCCAAGGCTACGGTCTTTCTGGTCCAAAATATTCCATATTATTCATAAGGTAACAGGCTGCAAACTACCAAGGTCCCCTACTATTGCCCTTTTAAATGATTATATCCCCGACTCCACGAAAACCAACAAGAAATTAATCAATTTTATATTGTTAGGAGCCAAGATCACGATAGCGAAGGCGTGGATACTAGAACGGGTTTCTATTAACCACTTCAATACTATGCACTTAGAACACTTTACTACCAGACCAATTTTCAGTTTTCAGTGCTGTTGCGCTTTGAATGACAATTGCGCGGTCGTGCGACGCTGCACCCAAACAGATATTTTATCATTTTGTTCCCACAAATAGGGCTTTCTTTTGGTGGTATTTGATCACCCCTGCGGTTTTTATTTTTTGCGCTACAAATAAAAAAAGACCGAAGATTTTGAAAAAAAAAAAAAAATTCTCTGTTTTTGTCACAAAACTTTGGAAATAAGTAAATGTTCTCCATCACTGGTGGGCACTGATGAGGCTACACTGACGGGCACTGATGTGGCAGTACTGATTGGCACTGATGAGGTGGCACTGATGAGGTGGCACTGATGATGAGGCACTTATATGCAGAGATGATGAGCACTGTTAGGTGGCACTGATAAGCAGCACTGACGGGTACTGAGAGGTGGCACTGATATACAGCACTGATGGGCACTGATATGCAGCACTGACGGACACTGCTAAGCGGCACTGATGGGCACTAATAGACAGCACTGATTGGCACTCATAGGCGGCACTGGGCACTGATAGGTGGCACTGATGTGCACTGATAGGTGGCACTGGTATGCATTGATAGGGGCACTGGTGGGCACTGATAGGGGCACTGGTGGGCATATACATTGATATGGGCTCATTCCCTGGTGGTATCTGAAGGTGGCACTGAGTGCCATCCACATTGGGCAGTATGTCACTTTCCTGGTGGTCTAGGGGGGTCTCCCTGGTGGTCCAGATCGGCTCCCTGGTGGTCCCTGGTCGGCTCCCTGGTGGTCCTGGGCGGGCACATCCCTGGTGGTCCCTGGGCAGGCTCCCTGGTGGTCTAGGGTGGTGATCTGAGGGAGGGCTGTGCTGATAAATCATTAGCACAAACCCTCCCTGTCAAGGATGCAGCCGATCGGCTCTCCCTTCATCAGGTCTGCAGACCTGAGTACAGGAAAGCCGATAAACGGCTTTCCTGTATTACACTGTGACCAGCCGTGATTGGTCACGGCTGGTCACATGGTAAAGTGCTTCGGATCGAAGCGCTTTACCGAGATCGGTATTGCGGGGGGTCAGACTGACCTCCCAAAGCACCGATCGGCGCGATGCCCGCCCCCCGGGCGCACGGCGGCTTGTTATCCTGAAGACATCATAAGACGTCCAGTCAGGATAACTGAGCCACTTCCCGGCCGCCATTTTGCATATGGCGGTCGGGAAGTGGTTAAAGAAGCTATTCGGAAAATTTCTTGGCTAATGACACAAGAAAGGTTAGCTAGCATCCTAACGGATAATCTACACAAATTTGAACTAGTTTGGGAACCTTGGGCGACTTTTGTGGGTGTCTCGCTAATCCCGGGCATTCCAGGGAACCAAGGACTCTAAGCAAACGACAGATTCAGCAGCTACCTAGATATACCCACTCTTCCTAAAACTCTTCTCATCTTATCTTCTCCTTTCCTTCTCTCTCCCTCTCTCCTCTCTTTTTCTATATCCTTTTGCTTACCTACTTAACTCTGATCCATCAGGCGGTAGGGAGAGCAAGCTTTTAAGGGTTGGTTAAGCCCTCTACAGTGGTTCTTTAGCTATGGTGGAGACAACGCATGGTTCTATTTGGAGATCGCATCTATATGGGGTGGTACTGTGGGGGAGGGCGTCCTCTTCCCTTGGCACAGCTTGTTCCCATCGGGGGGTGCTGAGGGACTGAGGATCCTTCCCTTGGGTCTCCCCGTGATCTTGACCAGGGCTGTCTCCCTCAAGGGCTCTGAACCTGAGGGCTCTAATCTAGTTATAGGATTTCTATCTAAGGTCGAACCGTACCTACACTTTGTGCAGTTAAGACTATTATACTTGACTCTTTTGATCCTCACATATTGACTCTCTCCCTACCAGTTTCAATAACTATATAATATATTATGTTGACCCCTACCACGCCTAATCCATAGATGTATTTGTTTGTATTTCACCCCTCTCTCTTTCTACATTAATGTTGGAATTATCTACTTGTTACATGATTATGGCGGGTATGTTTGTGACAATTTGTTTACTTAAGGTACCTTGTGTTTTGTTATAAACCTCAATAAAAATATTGAAACCTAAAAAAGCATAAGAGTCTGTTGCATGACTTGGGGCTCAGACTGCTTGGCTAATTTACAAGGGGCTGAGGTGAAAGACAGATGGCCATGGGGTTCAGGTGCCAACTCTAAGCTTTCATCAAGGGACCAGGAGGGAGACAATGTGAAGGAAATGGAGGCATTGTCAGCCACCCAATCTACTATTGCCTGTACTTCTTCTGGCTTCACCATTCATTGAGCGGCATTCGGGCCTACCATATAACGTTGAAGGTTCTGTCTGCTACCTGAGGAAAGCGTTTCACTTGTGCGTGTAACTGGCACATATCGACCACGTCCTCTCCTTCCAACAGGGGCTTCACCAATACCACCAACACCAGCAGCACCATGACCACGTCCCTTATTTGACGGTCTCCTCATTCTGCCCGCAAATGTACTATGTAGCACTATTTAAATATTTATTGATACAAAAAAAAGAATGATAAATTCTTCTTCTTCTACAGGAGCAGCAGGAACCTCTCCCTATAGAACTAGGAGATGATTTTAGAACAATAATCTGTCCCTTACCGCACCAGCAGGAACCTCTCCCTTTAGAACTAGGAGATGATTATAGAACAATAACCTGTCCCTTACATGAGCAGCAGGAACCTCTCCCTATAGAACTAGGAGATGATTTTAGAACAATAATCTGTCCCTTACAGGAGCAGCAGGAACCTCTCCCTATAGAACTAGGAGATGATTATAGAACAATAATCTGTCCCTTACAGCACCAGCAGGAACCTGACCCTATAGGAGTAGGCGATGATTTTAGAACAATAATCTGTCCCTTACAGCAACAACAGGAACCTGACCCTATAGGAGTAGGCGATGATTTTAGAACAATAATATGTCCCTTACAGGAGCAGCAGGAACCTCTCCTTATAGAACTAGGAGATAATTTTAGAACAATAATCTGTCCCTTACAGCACCAGCAGGAACCTCTCCCTTTAGAACTAGGAGATGATTATATAATGATAATCTGTCCCTTACAGGAGCAGCAAGATCCTCTCCCTATAGAACTAGGAGCTGATTTTAGAACAATAATCTGTCCCTTACAGGAGCAGCAGGCAGCTCTCCCTATAGAATTAGAAGATGATTTTAGAACAATAATCTGTCCCTTACAGCACCAGCAGGAACCTCTCCCTATAGAACTAGGAGATGATTTTAGAACAATAATCTGTCCCTTACAGCACCAGCAGGAACCTCTCCCTTTAGAACTAGGAGATGATTATAGAACAATAATCTGTCCCTTACAGCACCAGCAGGAACCTCACCATATAGGAGTAGGCAATGATTTTAGAACAATAATCTGTCCCTTACAGCAACAGCAGGAACCTGACCCTATAGGAGTAGGCAATGATTTTAGAACAATAATCTGTCCCTTACAGCAACAGCAGGAACCTGAGCCTAGAGGAGTAGGCAATGATTTTAGAACAATAATCTGTCCCTTACAGGAGCAGCAGGAATCTCTCCCTATAGAACTAGGAGATGATTTTAGAACAATAATCTGTCCCTTACAGGAGCAGCAGGAACCTCTCCTTATAGAACCATAAGATGATTTTAGAACAATAATCTGTCCCTTACAGGAGCAGCGGGAACCTCTCCATATAGAACTAGGAGATGATTTTAGAACAATATTCTGTCCCTTACAGCACCAACAGGAACCTCTCCCTCTAGCAGTATGCGATGGTTTTAGAACAATAATCTGTCCCTTACAGCAACAGCAGTAACCTGACCATATAGGAGTAGGCAATGATTTTAGAACAATAATCTGTCCCTTACAGCAACAGCAGGAACCTGACCCTATAGGAGTAGGCGATGATTTTAGAACAATAATCTGTCCCTTACAGCAACAGCAGGAACCTGACCCTATAGCAGTAGGCGATGATTTTAGAACAATAATCTGTCCCTTACAGCCACAGCAGGAACCTGACCCTATAGGAGTAGGCGATGATTGTAGAACAATAATCTGTCCCTCACAGCAACAGCAGGAACCTGACCCTAGAGGAGTAGGCAATGATTTTAAAACAATAATCTGTCCCTTACAGGAGCAGCAGGAACCTCTCCCTATAGAACTAGGAGATTATTTTAGAGCAATAATCTGTCCCTTACAGGAGCAGCAGGAACCTCTCCCTATAGAACTAGGAAATGATTTTAGAACAATAATCTGTCCCTTACAGCACCAGCAGGAACCTCTCCCTTTAGAACTAGGGGATGATTATAGAACAATAATCTGTCCCTTACAGCACCAGCAGGAACCTGACCATATAGAAGTAGGCGATGATTTTAGAACAATAATCTGTCCCTTACAGCAACAGCAGTAACCTGGCCCTATAGGAGTAGGCGATGATTTTAGAACAATAATCTGTCCCTTACAGATACAGCAGGAACCTGACCCTATAGGAGTAGGCAATGATTTTAGAACAATAATCTGTCCCTTACAGCAACAGCAGGAACCTGACCCTACAGGAGTAGGCGATGATTTTAGAACAATAATCTGTCCCTTACAGCAACAGCAGGAACCTGACCCTATAGGAGTAGGCAATGATTTTAGAACAATAATCTGTCCCTAACAGCAACAGCAGGAACTTGACCCTATAGGAGTAGGCGATGATTTTAGAACAATAATCTGTCCCTTACAGCCACAGCAGGAACCTGACCCTATAGAACTAGGAGATGATTTTAGATCAATAATCTGTCCCTCAAAGCAGTAGACTCTACCTAGTCCAGAATCAGATCATTCTGTAATGCAGGATGAGATCTGCAATCTGTCCCTCAAAGCAGTAAACTCTACCTAGTCCAGAATCAGATCGTTCTGTAATGCAGGATGAGATCTGCAATCTGTCCCTCAAAGCAGTAGTAATAATCTCTACCTAGTCCAGAATCAGATTGTTTTGTAATGCAGGACGAGATGTTATTATATCTGCAATCTGTCCCTCACAGCGCCGGCAGCATCCTCTCCCTAGACTAGCCTGAGAGCATGTGACATGCAGCACTCTTGACTCCAGCTTATACAGAGGCTGGGTCACATGATGCACTGGCCAATCACAGCCATGCCATTAGTAGGCATGGCTGTGATGGCTTCTAAGGGCAAACCAGTGAAACACTTGTTGATTGGCTGCCCTGCAGCTATTCAACATGCGTGATCAAATACCCGAAACCAGAACCCGAACCCAAACTTTTTTTCAAATGTCAGGGTTTGGGTCCGGGTCACGGACACCCCAAAGTTCGGTACGGACCCGAACTTTACAGTTCAGGTTCGCTCATTCCTAGTTTCCAATACTTAGTGATAAAAAAACTTGGCAGACAATGGGATATTAGCTATAATACCACGTTATATAACCGGAAATTCATCAATACCCAAATCGAGTAAGGCTAGTGCTGGATGTGCCGGGTGATGATACCAGTTACCTCAGATATCAATTGGAATGTTTTCTGCCAGAAGCTGCGAATCTTGTTGCATGACCATAGAATGTGCATGATGGTGCCTGAGGCCAACATAAAGAAGAGCATGTGGCAAACATTTTAGCTAATCTGTATTGGGTAAGATACCATCTGAGTGAGACTTTTAAGGCTAGTTCCCAGTGGTTCACACAGTGTATGATATTGTGGTAGTACCGGATAGCCTGGGTCCATTGATAATCAGAGAAGGAGGCCTTGAGTTCTTAATTGCGTTGAGAACACCCCCTTTTTTTAGAGGAGATGTTTGCTGAAGGAATAAAGGGAAAGTTATCGTGATGGAATTTCAGGACTGCTAATACCTTTAAGTGAGTTTCTTGGATGATTGCAATATCGGCTTTGGGGTTTGGGACTTCTTTCCATAGGGAAAAGCATTTTGCAGGGTGGTTTAAGCCTCGGACATTAATGGAGATCAATTTAAGGGACATAAGGATGGAAAAAGATTTTGATAGTATTGTAAGCTTTCCTACCTTTGAACATAACAAACCAGGGAGCATTGAGGCCTCTGGGGGACCCTGGGGTATGTGCCAGTAGGCTGTCACTTAAGCACATATCCAAATGTGAAAAATAGGAATGTAAAAGTTTATAGTGCCTTGGGAAGATCTGATTGAGAAGAAGACGTGGCAAACCATTACAAGTAGCAAACATGATGAACTCATTAGGAATTATAACAAAATGCAAATGTAATGTGCTTGTGTACAAGAACAGATAGTAAAAAAATGTGAATACCATAAAATTTCATAGACTTTTGTGTAAATGTGAACTCATGCTGTATGTACGAGATCACTTTGTATAGTGAATAAACACCACTGGCTAAAACATTATATAGAACAATTCAGTCTATATCAATAAGAAACGCGAGTCCAAACAACTCTATAGAGTAATGCCAGTGTGACAGAAAGACGTGAATCTTCTTCTTCATATGTGCATAAACATAGTGTCAACCATCCACCATAACAACAATCCTGTGGGACAATCCACCACCAATCTGGATGTGCCCTTACCAGAGCCCCTAGACCCCATATCACGGAGGGTCAGGGATCGCCTGTGTGGAATTCTGGCTTCTCCAGCCAAGCCTCCCAGAAATGTCACCAGATATATTGGTGCCAGATGGAGATAAAAGGCCACAATAGTGTGATATTGTTTAAAAACACTTATTTATTAAAAAATATATTGCACTTACATGGTCCAAATAGTATCTGCGCAGTAAAACATAGCCATCCACACATGTAATCAGCGGTGATTCCGAGACAGCACTTCCGCCCTACCGGTTTCGTCAAAACTGACTTCTTCTGGGGCATGAAGGCTGTCTCCTGTCACCGCAATTAAATAACAATCCCAATCTTTCTTTCAGCGAATCCCCACGTGGGTTCCTGGGTATGGCACACATGCTCCCACGTCCGGACGTGTGTCATTACGCTCGCTGCCTGAACGTGTGTTAAATGGAGTGTTTTCTATTTGTGCTTCAAGCCTGGCTGCCCAAGTCGAACCTCGCTCTCAACACAGCTCGGACCCTCTATGTCCGGATGTGCGTCACCACGTTCGCGCCCGAACGTGTGCCATAATGGAGTGCCTTCCATCTGCGCTCCAGGCATGGCCAGATCTGCATTTTACCATGGTTTTTCATCCCAGAGACTGTAAGTACAAGACCTCCCCTTGAAGTTACAGACTGAGGACAAAGTAAATTAATAGAGCATGTCCCTTCAGGACTAGAGTTGAGCGAACCCGGACTGTAAAGTTTGGGTCCGTACCGGACTTTAGGGTGTCCGTGTCCCAGACCCGGACATTTGAGAAAAAGTCCGGGTTCGGGGATCGGGTATGTTTTTGCACCTGTTGAATAGTTGCAGGGCAGCCAATCAACAAGCGTTTCACTCGTTTGCCCTTAGAAGCCATCACAGTCATGCCTACTAATGGCATGGCTGAGATTGGCCAGTGCATCATGTGACCCAGCCTCTATATAAGCTGGAGTCACGTAGTGCTGCATGTCACATCATCTCATACTAGTGTAGGGAGAGGATGCTACTGCTGCTGTGAGGGACAGATTAGCTTTAGAAAATCATCTCATACTAGTGTAGGGAGAGGATGCTGCTGCTGCTGCTGTGAGGGACAGATTAGCTTTAGAAAATCTGTTAAAAACAGTGATTTATTGGTGGGTCGGTGCTAGAGGAGATTTTTGTTTGCTAGAGTACATTTTGTTTGCTAAGAAAAGTGCCTCATATAAAACCTTAGGTGGGCGTTTGCAGCCATTTTTGCAAGTGCAGTGCACTTGCAACTGCTTGTGTGTCAGAGACAGTACTTTAATCCTGTTCTGTTAGTTCAGTTGGCAGCATTTTGGCATATTTAAATACTGCTTTTACATTGCAGTTAGACAAATACATTTTTTTTTTTATTTGTGCAAAATATTACATTTGCACAAAATTAAAAAGTGCGTCTACATTGCTGGTTTTAAAAAAAAATATTCTAAATACTACATTTGCGGCCAGTGGTGCATTTCTTGTACAAAAATAAAAAGTGTGTCTACATTTTTTTTAAATATGTCTCAATATTTTGGGGGCTACCCCAATTAGAAAAAAAAAAAAAACAACAAAAAACAGTGTTGGCTACCTCCTCCACCGCCACTTCCACCTACACCGCCACGGTCAACGTCTCCTCAACCTCCTACTCCACATCCACCTCCTCCTCCATTTTTTATTTTTTTATGTGATTTTAAGTTATTTCCAGAGTTGATGGCTGGAAGAGGATAACACAGCATAGTATTCATTAATTGTTGAAATTGGAACTGTGGGGAGCAATGGTTCAACTCTCCCCCCGGACTAATGTTCAGGGTATTGGGGGAATGGAATATCTGTCTCATCCCTTCTGTAATGGACCATGCACCTGCTGGTACACATACTCACTTACCTCAGAGCTTACTTTGTTTTTTTTTTTTTTTTTTAGAGTTGATATGTTCTTTTTATTTTTATGTTTAGGTAACCCACTCCTGTGTGAGGTAGGCTTCCCTGGATGTTCTCTCTGTCATTAAAAACAATAAAGAGATTTAAAAAAAAAAACAAATATCCTACTCCCCGAATGTCACCTCAGTCAGCCCCGCCAGTGACAGTGTGTAGGCCGAGTCTTGGTGTCTGATTGAAATATTGGTGGCAATTGGCGCTGCTCTATAATATGAGTTGAAGAAAATGTACTAATAACCTTATGATTCAAATAGATAAATGCTAAATCAAAACTACTAGAAAATGACAGATGTGTATGAAGCAAGTTACAGCAAGAGGTTCTAATAAGTGCTATGGATGAAAAAATAAATATCCGAAGATAACTGAATGAATTTAGAATAATAATAAAATATAAAAAGAACCCAGGTGATGTGTTGGTGAAAAAAATTGGTATACAAAATCAAAATAAGAATGAAAGATTAAAATTAATAATTAATAATTCATAAATGCCCAAATGTTCTACTAGATGCTTAAGAGTATAAGTGTGGGCTAAGAACCAAGAACATGTATAAACTATATGTATAAATATCCTCGTGTAAAAATATAACCTAATATTAAATAAAAATTATAAATCCAGTATAAATATATTAAAATAAAATTATAAAAAAGTGCTCAGTGCAAAATCTGTTGGTATTTCACATTACATAATATTGCAAATACACATGTGATATAAAAGTGCAAAGTGCTTAAGTGATTATCCATGCTGAAAAAAACAAAATAAAATAAAAACCAAAAAAAAAAAAAAAGTCTCTGTGCGATTTCTGTTTGCTCAGTGTCCTTAGTCCTGCTCAGGACGACTGTGGCAAATCCTTAAATGTCATTAGAACAGAACACAGCAATTCCACTTCAATAGTGATCCCTTCAGTGCTCCTGTGCTCCCCAGTGCCCTAGACACCACGGTCCCCCTAAGGGGTGCAGACAAAAGGACGATCCTAGCTTGCCGTCAGGGTCCCCCCGATCATAGGTACAAACATAATAGGGAACAATCTTGTGTAATATGTCCACATCAAAGATTTATTTGTATTTAAAATATTGCACTCACATTTAAAACGATGCATCAAAGCCTTGTTAAAAAATCATCCGTCGCCGTGTTGTCTGCGTTCCTTCCACGAAGGTACACTCACGGCTATATATAGTAAGGACAATGGGTGTATTATAATTATTGTTATATAATATTACATTAAAATATATAATATTAAAATATAATGTATTATAATAATTAAATTATATAAATTAAAATGGTTTAGAGTATGGAGAGAAGCAGGGATAAAATATATAGCACAGTTATATTCATATAACCTGTTAAAATTAGAGTTGAGCGAACTTCTAGAAGTCCGGGTTCTGCTGGTTCGGCTGAACTTCGGGACAAAGTCCGGGTTCGGGTCCGGACAGAACCCGAACTTTGTCCCGGACCCCGAACCCCATTGAAATCAATGGGGACCCGAACTTTTAGGCACAAAAATGGCTGTAAAAAAGTCCTGGAAAGTCCTAGAGGTCTGCAAAAGGAAGGAAATGGGGGTAAGGGTGGGACAAGTGACCTACAAAGAAATGGGGACAGGGAAATAACTTTAAATATTTTTTAAAAAATAAAAACATAAAAAAAGCAAAAATGGAGGTGAATGTGGATCATCTTCAAACTGGGTCTGAAAAGTATTAATTAACGGTAGAAGCCATATAACTGTTCTAAAATCATCTTCAAACGGTGTCAAAAAAGTATAAATAAGCCGGGAGAACCCATATCACTGTTCTGAAAACATCTGGAAGCTGTGTGTGTCACTTTAAATAAAACTGGGAATAACTGAACATCTGTTCTGCAAACATCTGTAAAGTCTTTGTGTCACTTTAAATATAACCGGGAATAAAAGAACTACTGTTCTGCAAACATCTGTAAAGTCTGTGTGTCACTTTAAATATAGCCGGGAATAACTGAACATCTGTTCTGCACACAACTGTAAAGTCTGTGTGTCACTTTTAATATAGCCAGGAATAACTGAACATCTGTTCTGCACACATCTGTAACGTCTGTGTGCCACTTTTAATATAGCCGTGAATAACTGAACATCTGTTCTGCACACATCTGTAAAGTCTGTGTGTCACTTTAAATATAGCCGGGAATAACTGAACATCTGTTCTGCACACATCTGTAAAGTCTGTGTGTCAATTTAAATATAGCCGGGAATAACTGAACATCTGTTCTGCACACATCTGTAACGTCTGTGTGTCACTTTAAATATAGCCGGGAATAACTGAACATCTGTTCTGCACACATCTGGAATGTGTGTGTGTGAAACTACAGCATAGAGAAGAACAGGTATATGGTTTCGCTCTGCTATAGTTTCAAACACAGTTTGC
>BLSH010323913.1:38312-54953 GCA_018402905.1 Glandirana rugosa | reverse complement strand
CACACATCTGTAAAGTCTGTGTGTCACTTTTAATATAGCCGGGAATAACTGAACATCTGTTCTGCACACATCTGTAAAGTCTGTGTGTCACTTTTAATATAGCCGGGAATAACTGAACATCTGTTCTGCACACATCTGTAAAGTCTGTGTGTCACTTTTAATATAGCCGGGAATAACTGAACATCTGTTCTGCACACATATGTAAAGTCTGTGTGTCACTTTTAATATAACCGGGAATAAGTGAACATCTGTTCTGCACACATCTGTAAAGTCTGTGTGTCACTTTTAATATAGCCGGGAATAACTGAACATCTGTTCTGCAAGCATCTGTAATGTGTGTGTGAAGAACCGGTATATGGTTTCGCTCTGCTATAGTTTCAAACACAGTTTGCAGATGTTTGCCTCTTTGTTTCAGCCCCTGTGATCAAGTTGGAAGTGACGAAACGCGTCAGAGGCGTGGCCACACGGTGGCCTGAGGCTGATCGAGTTACTAGCAGCTGGGATGTGGAGGAGCGAGGAGGAGTGTGACGTGCCATAAGCTGACTGGTAAACTCGTGTACAGTTCGTACACAAACAATTTTTTAAAGCATCTTAAATGTAAGCGCATTACCTATTTAATAAATTGATTGACTGTTTGAAGTGATACACTATGAGGGCTCTTTTGTGATTTATTCCTCATGATTGTCTGAGTTGGAGAGCAGCAGTATTTGTGGTGTTTATTCGCTGGAAGCCAATTGGGAAAGGGACCTCCTGGATGCTATTGTGGTCTATACAGGCTGTTTGGATTCCTCCTATTGGGCTGTCTGAGTTGGAGAACAACAACCTCTGTGCTGTGATTCCTCTGGATGAGTCAAAAGGGCTGTTTGTTTCCATAGTTCTGGTGAGCCTCCATTTGTATTCTCTCCGACACGTGGTGAACAGAGGTGGAGGAGTAAATAGAAGATCACCAATTTTATTGCACTTTATAAAGGACTCTGATGTAGCACCGGCACTTTATCTATATTATTTATGTTATTTTATTAATTTTGTTACATGGTGCACTAAGTATGTATGCACTTTATAGCGCTGCTAACACTAAGTTTAAATATATATGTGGATATTAGTGTTGTTTCACACAGGTTCTGCTGTTGCTGTAAGGGACAGATTATTGTTCTATAATCATCTCCTAGTTCTAAAGGGAGAGGTTCCTGCTGGTCCTGTAATGGACAGATAATTGTTCTAAAATCATCACCTACTCCTATAGGGTCAGGTTTCTGCTGTTGCTGTAAGGGACAGATTATTGTTCCATAATCATCTCCTAGTTCTAAAAGGAGAGGTTCCTGCTGGTCCTGTAAGGGACAGATAATTGTTCTAAAATCATCACCTACTCCTATAGGGTCGGGTTCGTGCTGTTACTGTAAGGGACAGATTACTGTTCTATAATCATCTCCTAGTTGTAAAGGGAGAGGTTCCTGCTGGTCCTGTAAGGGACAGATAATTGTTCTAAAATCATCGCCTACTCCTATAGGGTCAGGTTCCTGCTGTTGCAGTAAGGGACAGATTATTGTTCTATAATCATCTCCTGGTTCTAAAGGGAGAGGTTCCTGCTGGTCCTGTAAGGGACAGATAATTGTTCTAAAATCATCACCTACTCCTATAAGGTCAGGTTCCTGCTGTTGCTGTAAGGGGCTGATTATTGTTCTATAATCATCTCCTAGTTCTAAAGGGAGAGGTTCCTGCTGGTCCTGTAAGAGACAGATAATTGTTCTAAAATCATCGCCTACTCCTATAGGATCAGGTTCCTGCTGTTGCTGTAAGGGACAGATTATTGTTCTAAAATCATCTCCTAGTTCTAAAGGGAGAGGTTCCTGCTGGTCCTGTAAGGGACAGATAATTGTTCTAAAATCATCTCCTAATTCTATAGGGAGAGGTTCCTGCTGCTCCTTTAGAAGAAGAAGAATTTATTATTTTTTTTGTATTAATGAATACTTAAATAGTGCTACATAGTACATTTGCGGGCAGAATGAGGAGACCGTCAAATTAGGGACGTGGTCGTAGTGCTGCTGGTGCTGCTGGTGTTGGTGGTGTTGGTGAAGCTCCTGTTGGAAGGAGAGGACGTGGTCGATCTGTGCCAGCTACACACACGAGTGAAACACCTTCCTCAGGTGCGAGTAGCCGACAGAACCTTCAACGTTATATGTCAGGCCTGAATGCCGCTCAACGAATGGTGAGGCCAGAACAAGTACAGGCGATAGTAGATTGGGTGGCTGACAATGCCTCCAGTTCCTTCACATTGTCTCCCTCCCGGTCCCTTGATGAAAGCTCAGAGTTGGCACCTGAACCCCATGCCCATCTGTCTTTCACCTCAGCCCCTTGTAAATTAGCCAAGCTGTCTGAGCCCCAAGTCATGCAAGAGACTCTTATGCTTTTTTAAGACTCTCCTGGTGTGCTTTCCATGGGCCATCCACATAGCCCTGCTCCACAAGTGGAAGACATTGAGTGCAACGATGCCCAACCACTTCTGTTGCAGGATGAGGACGTGGAAACACCAGCACAGCACGTCTCTGATGATGAGGAAACAGGTGCCAACTGCTGCAGCTTTCCTCAGTGTGCAGACTGACAAGGAGGGCAGTGGTGAAGGGATGGTGGAAGATGATGTGGAGGAGGATGATGAGGTCCTAGACCCCACATGGAATGAGGGTCATGCGAGTGACGTGTGCAGTTTGGAGGAAGAGGTGGTGGTCGCACAGAGGCACCAGCACAGCAAAAGAGGAAGCAGGTTGCAAAAGCGGAGCGAGCGTCCCCTAGACAGTAGTCCTGCTACTACCCACCGCACCCAGGGATCTAGCACACCAAAGGCAGCTCAAAGGCGCTCCCCAGCGTGGCAGTTCTTCAGACAATGTGCTGACGACAAGACACGAGTGGTTTGCAAGCTGTGCAATGATAGCCTGAGCCGAGGTATAAATGTTCTAAACCCGACCACAACCTGCATGATCAGGCATCTAAATTCAAGGCACAAGCTGCATTGGAATAATTACCTCAAAATCCAAGAAAGGTCTCGGCCTCCTCCGGCTTCCTCTACTGCTGCTGCCTCTTCCTCCACCTCTCCAGTGACAGTGTCACCTGCCACCCAGCAAACAGAGCATGTGACAGCACCGCCACTGTCCCCAAGCATTTCCAAAGGGTCCCATGGAAGCTTACAACTCTCCATCTCCAAAACACTGGCAAGAAAGAGGAAGTACCCCCCTACCCACCCGCGATCCCTGGCCCTGAATGCCAGCATTTCCAAATTCCTGGCCCTTGAAATGCTGTCATTCCGTCTGGTGGACACAGACAGTTTTAAAAACCTGACGGCAGTGGCTGCCCCACAGTATGTGGTTCCCAGCCGCCACTACTTTTCCAGACGAGCCATCCCTTCCCTGCACAAACAAGTCGGGGACAAGATGAAGAGTGCACTGTGCAACGCCATCTGTGGCAAGGTCCACATAACCACTGATACATGGACCAGTAAGTATGGGCATAGATACTATATCTCGCTAACTGCACACTGAGCAAATGTAGTGGCGGGTGGGCCTGAGGCGGCTAGCCATTTGGCGCATGTCCTTCCACCACCCAAGATTGCAGGGCATTTCTCTTTGCCTCCTGTTGCCTCCTCCTCCTACTGCGCTTACTCCTCCTCTACCACCAGGTAAGTTATGGGGCGCATCAATTTAATAAAAATGATCCTTCTCCCTAAAGTCTTTTATGTTCTCTGGCATTCCCTAGTATATATACCATTAAAATATTTTAAAATCATTGATGCCCTACTAAAACCATTTGTATGGGGCAAGGGTAGACACAGGTTGGCTTGGCATCTCCTCAGGAACCCTACAGACTTAGCCGGTGTGGCCCTACCTGATTTCGGGGCTTACTACTTGGCATCGCAGCTATCTAATATTTTCCATGTAGACAAAACATATAGGAGTAGATTCCTTGCCCTCATGTGCTCACGGGGGGCCCAGTGTACAGCTGACCCAATATATACCAAAATAACCGGGGCAGGGGGGGGAGAGGGTGTAGAAAAGAAGAATACTTTCCTGCATCACTATAGGAAAGTTTGGGGCCCGGCCTCCCGCAAAGTTGACATTCCACAATATAACGAATACACCCCTCTCTGGCATAATAAGAATCTCCCTGAACTTTTACGGGTACCCAATATGGAGGCATGGAGCAGGCGGGGTGTTTTCTACCTTTCCCACCTACTTGAGGCGGGCGCCCTTAAAACTTATGACAGGCTGAAAGCTGAATTTGCACTCCCAAACCGTATGTTCTTCAGGTTCCTCCAAGTGAAACATGCGATCCAGACGCAATTCTTGCAGCGGCTCCCTATACTGGTTTCTAATCCATTGATGGATATGGTTAAATGTTCAGACTCACAAAAACTAATATCCATATTCTATAATGTAATAAGTACCCCTATAGCAACACGGTTAGCTTATGGACTCAAGATGAGATGGGAGAGACACTGTGGTAACATAGAGGATGAGGACTGGGGTGAGGCCCTTGAAGCATGTAGATCAGTGTCACCCAGGATACCAGATAGGCTGACGCAGCTTTTTATCCTACATCAAGCATATCTTACACCACTCAGGCTTAACAGAATCAATCGGGAGAAGCCCTTCACCCGTCCCCTTTGCAAACAAGACACTGGGTCGTTCTATCACCTCCTCTGGGCATGCCCACACATTCAGGATTACTGGAAGCAAGTGGTGGCTTTCCTCCACGATCACATGGGATCCCCCCTCACTATAGATCCGAAATGGTGCCTATTGGGCATCTTCCCAGATGTAGACATTGATAAATACACTAAAACATTCCTCCAAGAGACAGTGTTCCTGGCCAGGAAAAAATCGCAAAAATGTGGATGAGGCAAGCACCCCCTAATACCCTGGACTGGATAAGAGGTGTCAATGCTGTGCTCCCTTACAAAAAATGTATATATATACACAGGGGATGTCCTGCCAAGTACAATAAGATTTGGGATAGATGGCTGGAGAAACCCGAAACATGTTTGTGAAGCATGGGAAATATATGTAAAAGAAATGCACCTGAAAGGAACGTGAGGCATAAAGACAACATTGCATGTTATTTACTAGGTTTGAATTTTATTTACCTGATATCAATACGAAGCAACGCTTTATATGCAATTCTGTATTCTCACACTGTGTATGTGGGAGATCTTTGTACACTGTGCAACAGTTTTCTTTTTTATGTTATTATTTATCACCAATAAACGTGTTTAATTAAAAAAAAAAATGAACCAGGCATGGATCCCACAAGACTTGTCTGTACCTTGTGCAGAATAGACATTTAGACCAGCCTCACACAGCCATTGGTATACTAGTTTTTTTGAAGATTTCATGCTCCAGGCGGCCTCCTTACGTGACAGACTCCTAGATCGGGGATATAGCAAGTCCTTGTTAAAGCGAGCCTTTCAAAGGGCTTTGACACAGGACAGGCACAAATTAATTTACAAATCAAATTCTGCCTCTCAATCACAAACTCAACCTACAGTCAAACTCATTACTAAGTTTTGTTCACAACACACCCAAATACGCAAATTGCTAAATAGACATTGGCATCTCCTCACTGAAGACCCTATACTCACAAAATATGTTAAAGCCCATCCCGAAATTGTCTTCCGTAGAAACACATCATTGAAGGACCAATTATGTCATAGCCATTATGACCCTACCTGCCACTCAAGGAATCAACCTAGGGGTACGAACCGGTGTGGTGCATGTGACATATGCCCATGGATATGGGAAGGTACACGTTATAGGCTGCCCAACGGAGAGTTTTTTTGTCCCACCTTCTCGGCCGATTGTAACACCCAAGGATTGGTGTATTTAATGTTTTGCCGATGTGGAGCATTCTACGTCGGCAAAACAAGACGACAACTAAGACAAAGGATTGGAGATCACATATATTATTCTGGTAACGGGAAAATGGTTACTCCTGTTAGCCGACATCTGGATCTATACCACAGATTCGACACTCGAGTGGTACAATTTATAGTGCTTGAGAACATACCAGCCAATCCAAGAGGAGGCCCATGGGACAAAATTATTCTCCAGAAGGAGACCTATTGGATTGAACGCCTGGAGGCTACGAAACCTCCAGGTTTAAATGAAGTGTTGTCTTACAAACCTTTCCTGTAAAGGATAGGATAGCAAGCAGCACTCATCATACTCCCGAGGAATTGCCTCTTAGGATTATTGCCATCACTCATTCTTACATGGCCCTCACACGGCTCCAGTTAGGTTAGTTAGGCCCTAAATCACTCTAATGGATTACCTTCACCATCATGTTGTTTATTATAGTATTGGTTACCATGTCTGTGATCACTTTGGACTGATGCCTCGGTTGGTGGGGGTCATAGGTCGTGTGTCCATCCATCGGTTGCCCCCACACAGGTCCTGCCCCTTGATCCTCTAACCAGAGGTCATGACTTACGGTGATTATATTAGGGGATATTTCCCCAATTAATATGGACTAAAGACAAAACAGTAGTTAAATATAACTTAATTGAAATTGGAATAATTATTACATCTAGCCTCTATATTTTCAATGAACTAATTGTTCATTCATGTCCAGTGCAGAGTTTGCTTAATAATAAACAAATCTATTCACAATTCTTACATTTGGGATATTATAGTTTACTAAATATATATAATTACATATGATTCTAACAGTATCTCCCTTTTTTTTTTTTTTTTCCCTCTTTGGGTCCAGCATTCTGCCAACATTTTTGAGTGGTTATCGCTCTTCCCCTTCTGACCCTCCAGGCAGTTCGGACATCTGTGCCGTTGGGCTGGCATGCGGCTGAAGGCGCCGTGGTTGTCTGCTCATTGCATGATTCCTTGTGATCTGCTTTGGGGGTTGGACACTACGGCGCGGGAGTTCACCCTATGGGTGGGCTCCCTTCCCGCTGTCACATTGGCGCGTCATTGCATCCTCCTCCCCCTGGTCCCGGATTGGCGGACGTCCACACTCTGAGACGCCTCCATCGCACGGGAGACGCATCCTCGGGGGGGAGTGTCTGCGCATGTGCGGTGGTCTAGCCGGGTTGATGGCGTCACACGCCGCCGTTTTGGCGGGGTGTGCTAGACGGACGCCATCAATTGGGACCTGTAGGTATCCTATAAAGGACGGGCTGGAGGTGGTTGCACAGCATATCTACCATTAGTCCAGACGGACCCTCCGGAGCATCAACGTTTTCATCATATCAGGCTAGACTTGTTAAGTCCTACACCAGACAGCCACACCCGCAGATCCCCTTGATATAGATACACTATAGAGACTCCAATTTGGGGTCACTCATTTTTATGGACATATACCTTCCACCTTTATTTTTACCTTTATTCATTTTTTACAGCATTGGGGATCATGACTGGATGTACCCATGTACCCGGACGAACGCAGTAACTACTGCATGGTACCCTATGTTAGATGCAGCGGCCTCCTACGCAAAAAATAACATTTTTTCCTGTCCTATATGATAAAAGATTCTACTGATTTGATGAGATGTATATACATCCCTATCAATGTGAATGTTTCTCTGGATACTGTGCCTAAATTTATTGTACTCTCAGGTAATTAGAATATTATAACCTTATACTATACCTTGACTCAAGCATAGGACCCATTATACTTTAACATTTCCTTCACATTTACATACAGGCCCCCATGCTAGCCCGGTGCAGTCTTGACTGTCAGGAGGGAATGTCGGTGCTGTAGTGATAACCCACTCATCAAAGGGCCTCCCTGATTTTAGGGTTCTAGCCCTGTTGGACCCCTCGGGGGAAAATACTTTGATACTGCAAACGTATAAACCGTTGGTACTCACTATGTAAGTGGTATTCACTTTGCATGTATTTGTTGCAACACACTAATGGATGAAATAAGAAAATTACATGTATAGATATGCTTTCTAATCCCATTGTGTAATTTATCTACTATCTCCTATTAGATTAACTTTCTATGCTCCAGATGAAGCGCCAAGCGCGAAACTAGTTGAGCCAAAAGCCATCTTCAATCCTATCCAGTGGGAGTCCCGTCAGCATAACCTATATGAACCTATTAGATACATTTCTTTTCACAAGTATGGTTGTATATTGAATCATTGAGAAAGTAGGTTGCTGTGGGGCTATCTGATTACAGCTGTGATCGTTTTCCTATTGACTCACCAGGGAGTGCATCCATCAATTGATGGACCCCTGGGGGTCATATATGAACTCAGATCACACTCTTTCGAGACAAATTTTAGTCTGGGATTATGTATGTATTTTTTTAACTATTCAATTTTAAACAAAAATATCAATTGTATATTATGAGCATATGAATGCTATTGTTTGTAACAAATAAAGTTTATTATATACATTTCATTAGACATGCCTATAAAGTCCATTTCTTTGATCAAACATTAATTTCATTTAAAGGTTAAAACCTAGGATGTGGCATGCGTATTTAGTTTCACCACCATAGTTCCACCCTATGGTGGATAAGTTGTCCATAAAAGCACTATATATTAACTAATGAATGAAAAATTAATTTATTTAATTTATTTGATTTTCCTTTTTGGATTCTTTTGCTGCATTGTCAGGTTTGTGAGTAAACCCATCTAAATCCAGAGCCCTATCTATAAATCTGTCACAGCTGGTCTTGACGGATCTGCAATCGGCGTTCCCTTTTCAGTGGCCCGCTGCTTTACCTTATTTGGGTGCACGTTTGACTTCAACATACAGTGACCTTTACAAGGCAAATTTCCCGCCCCTTTTTAAAAAATTGTCGGAATTGCTAGAATCCTGGTCACATCTGCCTCTTTCTTGATTTGGGAGGATAGTGGCAGTAAGAATGACTTACCTTCCGAAACTATTATATGCTTTTCGAGTACTCCCTGTTAAAATTCCAGCCCATATCTTAAGAATTAACCAGCGGAAGGTTTTAAAATTTATATGGGGTTCGATGAGGCCACGTATAAATAAGAAAATCTTGTATGCTAAGAAAATGAATGGGGGTCTTTCAGTACCAAATCTGCAGGCTTATTACATGGCGGCTAATATAGCACCTTTGGCTTACCTACATGAGACATCCCAACTGCCGCTATGGGCCACTATTGACATATTGTACTCTGACCCTATACCACTCGCCTCCTTGATGTGGCTCCCTCCGGGTCACCGCCCGTCTCCACTCGGACTATGTCTGACTCACTCTTTAAATATATGGGACTCAATCAAATATTCAGCTAATCTGATATCTCCTCACCTCCCCTTATTGCAAATTTTACGCTGCCCCTTATTTTCCCAGGGACTGGAAAACCCATCACAGTTTTCATGGTGGACAATGAATGGATTCACAGATGTTCATTCATTGTTTACCCCTACTAGGATAATAACTTTTGATGCCTTGCGTTCCTCCCATGACATCCCCTTACGCGAACATTTTTGCTACATGCAGCTGAGGCACTTCTTACAGTAATTGATTAAATCGCACTGTACCCCGTATACCCTGACTCCTTTTGAAAGTATTTGTAGATCTAGGACCCACTCATCAGGAGTGATATCATTAATTTACTCATCCATAATAACTGGGAGAAAACCCCCAGTAAGAGCTTATCACTTGCAGTGGGAGAGGGAGTTGGGTGGGCAGCTAGACCCGGAGGACTGGCAGGTAATGACTATCACCTTATCAAAAACTTCTAGAAATGCATTATTCTTAATAACCTACAAGGTTTTGTACAGATGGTATTACACACCAGTTAGACTTGCACGCTTTATCCCATCCTATTCTCTGCTCTGCTTCAGAGGCTGCACCCAGGAGGGGTCAATGGCCCATATTTGGTGGACATGCATGAATGTTCATAGGCTGTGCATCAGGGTATATGCCCTTCTTAGGACTATGTTTCAGATTACTATAAAATGCGACCCATACGAGGCCCTCCTAGGAAAATCAATCATAGAATTATTATGCCCGGAGCGACAGTTGGCACAGCATCTTTTTACTGCCACTAAATTCACCATAGCAAAGGCCTGGAAAAACCCTCTGCTTAGTTTCGAGGCAGTGAAGAATCGTATGAACGACCTTATGATAAATGAGAAGCTAACGGCTGTCCTTTTGGACACACATGACAAATTTCTCAAGGTTTGGCACCCATGGGTCACGCACGTTATGCCCTCTAGGTTCGACAACACATTGCTTCAGATTTGATCCCCCTCGGGCCCACCCCCCGCGGACCACTCATGTTTCTTATTTCTGCTTCCATTTTTAGCTTAGACTTTCTCTTTCTTTTCCTTTACTCCTATCTTTTTCTTCCCTTTACTCGTTCCTCTGATTTTTAATTCCTTTTGTTCTAGCTTTGCTTTTTCTTTTTTTTTCTCTTTCTTTTTTTCCTTCCTTCCTCTATCCAGAAGATATGATTCAGTTAATTGTTATTGGTGTATCCCATATTTGTGCAGCCACAAGGTGGACTTATATATATAGGTGTCCCTAGATGGAACCCGGGACGTCATAAGCTTGATATAAGGAATGAGTCATTTGTAGTGCTCTTCGCCTTCCCTGTAATATTCCTGTAATGTTGTAACCTCTACTGGTATACTGCACATTATGCCATCTTTTGTATTCCTTACTTTGTATGTAACTTCTGGATTGCATATTAATAAACCTATTGTAAAAGAAAAATTAATTTATTTGTTACTTTCGGATGCATGCGACTCCTGTCGATATACAATCAGCTCATTGTGTTTCTCATTGTGGTTGGACTAGCAGGGATCATTCACAGTGCATAAATAATCTCCTGAAATAACAAATAAATACGTTAAATCAAATATAGCCAATTTTCCGAAATAAATTCCGAAATTACGAATTGATTTGGAACAACAAATATACGTAATGATTCTGAATATGCAAAACAAATCCTAATATACAAAATTAATTCTAATATATGAAACATATTCCAAAAAGGAATCATTCTAACATAACAAATATGATGAAACAATTAAATGATACAGTATCTCACAGCCATTAATATCTATACCGCTGGCAACAAAAATGAGTACACCCCTAAGTGAAAATGTCCAAATTGGGCCCAATTAGTCATTTTCCCTCCTCGTGTCATGTGATTTGTTATTGTTACAAGGTCTCAGGTGTGAATGGGGAGCAGGTGTGTTAAATTTGGTGTTATCGCTCTCACTCTCTCATACTGGTCACTGGAAGTTAAACATGGCACCTCATGGCAAAGAACTCTCTGAGGATCTGAAAAAAATAATTGTTGCTCTATATAAATATGACCTAGGCTATAAGAAGATTGCCAAGACCCTGAACCTGACCTGCAGCACAGTGGCCAAGACCATTCAGGGTTTTAACAGGACAGGTTCCACTCAGAACAGGCCTCGCCATGGTCAACCAAAGAAGTTGAGTGCACTTGCTCAGCGTCATATCCAGAGGTTATCTTTGGGAAAAAGATGTATGAGTGCTGCCAGCATTGCTGCAGAGGCTGAAGGGGTGGGGGGTCAGCCTGTCAGTGCTCAGGCCATATGCCGCACACTGCATCAAATTGGTCTGCATGGCTGTCGTCCCAGAAGGAAGCCTCTTCTAAGGATGATGCACCAGAAAGCCCTCAAACGGTTTGCTGAAGACAAGCAGACTAATGACAAGGATTACTGGAACCAGGCAAGATAAAATTATTTGGTTCAGATGGTGTCAAGTGTGTGTGGCAGCAACCAGATGAGTACAAAGACAAATGTATCTTGCCTACAGTCAAGCATGGTGGCGGGAGTGTTATGGTCTGGGGCTGCATGAGGGCTGGCCACACTGGGGAGCTACAGTTCATTGAAGGAACCATGAATGCCAACATGTACTGTGACATACTGAAGCAGAGCATGATCTCCTCCTTTTGGAGACTGGGCCATAGCACAGTATCCCAACATGATAACAACCCCAAGCACACCTCCAAGATGACTACTGCCTTGCTAAAGAAGCTGAGGGTAAAGGTGATGGACTGGCCAAGCATGTCTCCAGACCTAAACTCTATTGAGCATCTGTGGGGAATCCTCAAATGGAAGGAGGAGGAGTGCAAGGTCTCTGTCATGTACCTGGTGGGTGAGTCTTACTTATGCAGTAAGCAACCTCCCTTACTACCCTGAATCGGGAACCCCTGGTAGAGCAGACAGGTGGCTCGGGAGTGCAGGATGGCAGGAGGTTCGGACTGGGTCACTGATGATGGTAGGGAGTCCATTGGAGCACTCGTGCAGCTGAAGCGTGGTCGTACAGGCTGGGATGGCAACTGGCCGGCGGTGCGGTACAAGGGGTCAGGCAAGAGAACGGTCAAGTTCAAGCAAAGTTCGTTAACAGGCTGGCGGCAGAGATACAGAGGGATCATGCAATTGGATGGTCATAGGCAAGCCGGGGGTCGGTGTAGGCGGAGATAAGACAAGGTTGGGACAGGCCGGGTCACAGGAACAGATAACAGGTTATGGGTCTCTCAGGAAACAGGTCACACGCTGCAGATCAGGCAGAACTTGCTGCAAGGTGCCCTCAGCTTGAATAGTGCCATTTGGCGCCGTCTCCGGCGCATGCGCGCGCACAAACGCGCACGTGAACGCACATAGGCGCGCGCACAAGTGCAAAAAAGCGCAAAAAAGTGCTAACAAGTCCTTTGGCAGAGGTCTTCTTCTAACAGTCTCTAACATTCATCAGCTCCGTGATGTCATCATGGAGGAGTAGAAGAGGTCTCTAGTGGCAACCTGTGAAACTCTAGTGAACTCCATCCCCAAGAGTGTTAAGGCAGTGCTGGAAAATAATGGTGGCCACACAAAATATTGACACTTTGGACCCAATTTGGACATTTTCACTTAGGGATGTACTCACTTTTGTTGCCAGTGGTTTAGACATTAATGGCTGTGTGTTGAGTTATTTTGAGGGGACAGCAAATGTACACTGTTATACAAGCTGTACACTCACTACTCTACATTGTAGCAAAGCGTCATTTTTCAGTCACATGAAAAGATATAATAAAATATTAACAAAAATGGGAAGGGTGTACTCATTTTGTGAGATACTGTATATACAATAAACAATACATCAAGCTCAACGCGTTTCGTCAGCATGTCTGTTGACCCCTGATGACATCAGACATGGTGACGAAGCACGTTGGGTGGGATCTTGTGTGACACATAACTTCCGTCATTGTGGAACTCAGGTGGAAAGCATACCGGCATCCCCATTCACACCTGAGACCTAATGAGTCACATGACACCGGGGAGGGAAAATGGCTAATCTGACCCAATTAGGACATTTTTACTTAGGGGTGTACTCACTTTTGTTGCCAGCGGTTTAGACATTAATGGATGTGTGTTGAGTTATTTTGAGGGGACAGCAAATTTACACTGTCATACAAGATGTACACTCAATACTTTACATTGTAGCAAAGTGTAATTTCTTCAGTATGGTCACATGAAAAGATATAACAACAGGGGTGTACTAACTTTTGTGAGATACTGTATGTACATAATTACTGGCACCCGGTTGGAGACACCCGGTGGTCATCTAGAATCAGCACATAACTATACTTTATTTAAAATTGTTGATGACACTTTATTTAAAAATTGTTGATGAATTTTTTTGGCATATACTGACATCCGATTAGAGAGATCATTGCACTTTATTTTAAACAGATGTTAACAGATGTTAACCACGTCAGCCCCAGAACGATTTACCCCCTTCCTGACCAGAGCACTTTTTGCAATTCAGCACTGTGTCACTTTAACTGACAATTGCGCGGTCTTTCGACATTGTACCCAAACAAAATTGACATCCTTTTTTTCCCAAAAATAGAGTTTTCTTTTGGTGGTATTTGATCACCCCTACATCACTTCTGATCACTACTATAAACAAAGAGTGACAATTTTGAAAAAAAAACAATATTTTTTACTTTTTGCTATAATACACCCCCCCCCCCCAAAAAAAAATAAAAAAACAAACGTATTTATCAGTTTAGGCCAATATATATTCTTCTACATATATGTGGTAAAAAAAATCGCAATAGGCGTATATTGATTGGTTTGCACAAAAGTTGCCGTGTTTACAAATGATGAGAATTAATTTATGGCGTGTTTACTATTTTTTTTTTAATAGTAACGGCGGCGATCTGCAAATTTTATTGGGATTGCAATATTGCGGCAAACATATTGGACATTTTTTACATTTTTGGGACCACTGACATTTATACAGTGATCAGAGCTAAAAATAGCCACTGATTACTGTATAAATGTCACTGGCAGGGAAGGGGTTAACTTGTAAGGGGCGATCGAGGGGTTAACTGTGTTCCTTGGGTGTGTTCTAACTGTGTGGGGGCTGGGCTGGCAGGGGCATGACAGATCTAACTGATCCCAGTTACAGGTATCAGTAGATCTCTGTCATGCCGCCTATCAGAACGGGAACCGCTGTGTTTACATCGTGGTTCCCTGTTCTTCCGCTCTAACAGGAGATGGCGGGTCGCCGGCTGACATTGAGTTAACCTGACCTGTGGCCCCACTCATGGACCACCGATGGCGGTGCATGCCTGCCCACAACTGGGGCTGCGTGGATCGCCATTTATGAATGGCAATCTGCACACCAGAGCCAACTTGCCTCTGTATATCCACCCGATATGGTTGACAAGTGGTTAATATATTTGTATCACACACACATTTTTTGAGAGCGCAGTTTCATATTATATCATTTAACAACATACGTTTTTACCTCATAACGGGCAGCTCCAAATTTATATTTGACCTATTTGCACAGGTTAGGGGAATATCCTACTAATTTTTCAAAATTATTTACTAATCAAATGAATCCGAAACTACACAACTTTTTCCATCATGCACATCTCTAACGCTAAGTGGGAAGGTAGCCCCTGTTGCCTGACTCATGTTCATAAGACCTCAGGCTGTATTCTCTTTAATTTTTCCATAGCACAGCATTTTGTATAGCGAAATATGATCATTAACTAGTAGTTGAGAAGATAGCTAGCATGCCATATATACATAATCAAATTTTCACATTGGCATCATCCCTAAAATAATTGCAAATCATAATAGAATAACCTAAGGTGGGACTTTAAATATGCCAAATAAGAACATATGACTGCAAAGATAGGTAAAATTTCATATGGATTTTATTGTAGTTTAACAAATCCATAAAATATTTTGAAAAAATACAGTTAGAAAGGACATAAGTACAAGTTCTAAACCCTTAGAGATCATGAATCATCACATGCATATGTCAGACGGTCTACGCGTTACGCATGTTCCCCCGCTTCTTCAGGACCAAGCATGTAAGATACACGTTGAGTATTGTACTATAATAGAAAAGTAGAAAAACACATGAAAATACAGTTTATTAACAAAAAATATATAATGTAAATACATCAACAAAAATTTAAAAATACCCACAGTGTCTATATGGAAAGGTGGAAAAAGGGGACAACGACCAAAGAGAGAGGAAGACATACATATGTAAGGATAAATAAAAATAAAGGGGGGAGGGAAGGGAGGCGCTAATTATGGCAATGATAACATTAAAACAATGTCATATCGATCGAGCTGACAGCTACAATAATTACCTTAGTATCCAACCAATGCGATAGCAGAGGGGACACTAGATGAAAGCAGAATAATCCATATAGCACACCAAGGGGGAAAAAAGGGTGTGTCTCAGGGTAAAACCACCTACCGGTCCATGAAATGAGCAACGGATCTGAAAAACCATATTGATTATAAGACATAGCTCTAAAACCCTGTCACCAAAGCTACAATTCTAACATGTAACAATATATAATCAGGAAAAGTGAAAAAGAGAAAATAGAGTATATATGTATATACATATGTATATGGAGGAATCAGATGGTACATAAAGCAAATGAGCTGATCCAGACAAAGAAAGCCTTTCCTTCCCAGCAGGTAAAACTCACTTAAACTGTAATGGCCATATCAAAGGACCAGCAACCTTAGAATACAATAAATGGGAGTGTATTAACAAAGGGAATTGATGCCCATAGACAGTATGTTGTAATGTAAAATGGCACTAGAAAACTTTATGAGTTGGTGAGATAAGAATCTATCCTACTTACATGTAAGACCTCATGACAGATGCGAGTCCATGTCCCCTGTGAAAGTAAAGCACAGAATTATTGGGGGTGCTGCTTAATATATTGTTCAATAGTGTTGAGCGAACCCGGACTGTAACGTTCGGGTCCGTACCGAACTTTCGGGTGTCCGTGGCACGGACCCGGACCCGGACATTTCAAAAATCGTTCGGGTTCGGCTTGTTATATAATTCGTCGTGGGGGTTATTAAGACACGAAATGAAAGTGTCCCCTGTACCTGAGCGTAGACAGTACTCCAGAATGTACATTCATCCTATCTAAGAATAGAGTGGTTGAGTATTTCAAAAGATCACGGTAAAATGTAATGTTGTATGACAGATACCCGTAGTTAAGGGAAACAATTATGTGAGGGTAAATAACATAAGATTCCAACGACCAGGAAACTATACCGGTAATGTCAAATTCACTCAAAATGGACGACCCTTCCTTTCCGAAAGAAACAGACCTAGTCGAGTAAACGAAATACATGGTAGACT
>BLSH010323913.1:4358-32500 GCA_018402905.1 Glandirana rugosa | reverse complement strand
CCCCCTTCCCGTTTTTTTACTTGATTTTAATTTATTTTCCCTATCCCCATTTATTTGTAGGGCACTTGCCCTAGTTTGAAGATGATTTTAGAACAGTTATATGGCTTCTACCGTTAATTAATACTTTTCAGACACAGTTTGAAGATGATCCACATTCACCTCCATTTTTGCTTTTTTTATGTTTTTATTTTTTTAAAAATATTTAAAGTTATTTCCGTGTCCCCATTTTTTTGTAGGGCACTTGCCCTACCCTTACCCCCATTTTACTTCCTTTTGCAGCCCTCTAGGGCTTTCCAGGACTTTGTTACAGCCATTTTTGTGCATAAAAGTTCGGGTCCCCATTGATTTCAATGGGGTTCGTTGTCCGTGCGATCGTTCGGGTTCCTTCCGGACCCGGACCCGGACTTTGTCCCGAAGTTCGGACGGACCAGCAGAACCCGAACTTCCAGAGGTTCGCTCAACTCTATTGTTCAGTACAGCCCTGCAGCATAAGGATATAACTATCCAGATGAAAAGGGACAGCCCCCCATCATGTAACATGTGCAGACTACAAAGTGCTCCCAGCACCATGTGGAGCTCACAAAATGGCGCTGCAAAGGGCCAAAAAGCCACATGAAGCAGTGTCATACCAGAAATTACATAATTTCCTGTCCACATTGTTCCTAAACAGGAAATGAAGCCATCAGCAACTTAGAAAGCAATCCCCACGGGAACCTAGCATGTATCCAAAGGTTCCTAGGCTCATTTGAACAATGAGGTAGCAAAGATTGAATCCAAAGGTCAAGATGTGTGCAGGAAAAAAGCCAGAAGCAAGAGACGGCTCACACACAGCACCAGAGGGAGCCATCCACAAACACAAAATCTGTCAACACCTAAGGGTAAAAAATCCTTTTCTTTTTCTTTTTCCTTATCCTTCCCTTTATAAGATACTATAATAAATTAGAATATTGTATTCTTGCCTTCTTCTCTTATAACCTTGCATAAAATAACTCCTCATCTACATAAGCCACTGACCCTCCCCACTTCTACATCGACACTGGGGTTTACAAAGTATATGGATATATCACAATTATCCAAAGTCCCTACTATCCTGAGATAAAAAAACCCATCACCTACATCATGGAAATATTAGAGAAAGTACAAGAGTTAGTCTCGATCTAGAAAAGGGGCAAAGATAATAGAGTCATTGAGGCCTGGGGATATTGTAGCTTTTAATTTATAAATCCATTGGGCTTCTACTTGTAAGATAGTCCAATCTAAGTCCCCTCCACATGGCGGGGGGGGGGGGGTGTATCCTAGCCAAGTCCATAAATCTAAGAGTATCAACCTCGTATTTGTGTCGACAGGCAAAGTGTTTGGCTATAGGGTGGTCCAGAATACCTGTCCTGATGTCTACTACATGGTCATGTATATGTTGCCAAAATTTCCTTTTGGTCTTGCCCACGTAGAAAGACCCACAACTGCAGGTCATTAGTTACACTATACCTATAGTATTGCAATTAGTGTAGTGCCTAGGTTGGAACACCTCCTGATTAGGAAATATTATCCCTTTAGTCTGGTTGATATAGCATCAGTAGTCACAGCTTCCGCATTTAAAGGTTCCTTTTGGCAAACGTGTACATGAGTCGCGTCCCCCATTCAATGAGAAATGACTAGATGTAAGAGTGTCTTTGATGGATTTAGTCCTTTTAAATGTAAGATGAGGTTTTTCATCAACATATTGGCCGATGATAGGGTCCTCACTTAAGATGTGCCAACGCTCATCAAAGATCTTTCGGATATGGTCCACCTGTCTATTAAATTTGAGGATAGGGCAGACAGTAGAGAGTTCATTAGTATTGTCACCCTGAGAGAGGAGTAAATCCCTTGGGCTATTCTTAGCTCTGAGATATGCCCTCTTCATGGACTTTCTACTATAACCCCATTCCAAAAAGTGTTTTTGTAAGGCCTGAGCTTGTTTTTCAAAGTAATTATTGTCTGTACAGTTTATGTGTATACACAGATATTGTCCCTGTGGAATCCCTTTATTTAAATGATGGGGGTGTGGGCTCTTGTAGTGCAGCAAGGAATTACCTGCCATCGGCTTCTAAACAGATCCGTCCGGATGCAGTACTCTGCATCCTTCCTGATTGTAAGATCCAGGAAAGGGAGGGAATCCACATGCCAGGTTGAAGTAAATTCCAGATTGAAATCATTGCAATTGAGCAGGTATAGAAATCTGGACAGTTGCTCACTAGTGCCATTCCAAAAACTTAGGATGTCATCAATGTACCTTTTCCACAAACGAATGTGGCCAAGGTACATAGAGACATCCTCACGGCAAAAAGGTCATGCTTCTACCCCCCAGGTACACGTTGGCGCATGTAGCCCCCACAGCCACCCCCTGTACCTGGAGGTAGTGGGAGCCATTGAATAGAAAAGCATTATGTGTAAGCATGAAATGGAGCATATCAAGTAAAAACAAGTTATATTCTGTCTTAATGGTACTCCTGAATGCCTAAATAAAGAACTTCCACATCAATCGAGACCATAATTGTCTCCTTGTTGACATGTTAATTATCTAGAATTGTTAATAAATGTATGGTATCCTTTAAAGAAGATGGTAATGATTCCACATGGGGACGCAGGTAATCGTCTATTACTGTGCTAGCTTTGCTCGTGAGTGACTTAATACCCGACACAATTGGTCTACCTGGTGGGTTATGCATGCATTTATGGGTTTTCGAGAGTGCATAAAAGGTAGGCATTACTGGGTCTGTAATTATAAGATAGTCTTGTGTCTTTTTGTTATCAGATCATTGGGAAAAACAAAATTGATATTTTTTCAGAGGACCTTTTTTCAGGGAATTCCAGTGAGCCATTTGACCACTAGAGGTGTGCATGCGTGCAAGCCTTCACAGAAGTTCACATCGAATGTGCGCTGGTGTGCATGCCAGAGAACGGGCACGCGCACAAGATAACTTGGCACCAGAAGGGCTATTTAAGGAGGATTCTGACAGTGCTTTAATGCTGACTGGTCTTCAGCTGTTCCTGAGCCCTGCATATCCTGTTGAAAGATACCTGCTACTGATGACCCTGGCTATTCTCTGACAACGTCCTTGTTTGCTGATTCTGTACCTCATATCAGCAAGTTGACAACCCTGGCTTTACCACGACCATGCTTCTGCCTTTTGTTCCTGTACTTAGCTGCCCGTATGCTGATGACTTTGGCTAAGCTGCAACTCTGCTCCTGACTGCTGCTTCTGGTTCCCCGTCTTGTCTGAGTGCCTACCAAGCTGACCGCACCTGCCTTGCTGCAACTAGCTGTGATTTCCTGCCTTGATCCTGCCAGAAACGTGGTTCCAGTACAAGTGGCAGCTCTACAGAACAAGCAGAGTGCTTCCTTAACCCTCGCTGTACTACAGTGTATGGTGACCATTCCTGATCAAATGGTCCTCCTGTCTCCTCGGAAGCACACCTCCTGCTGCCGGTCCCTGGGACTACATCTACAGGCACTTGTGTCCTCCTGTCCCTTGGCTTCCTCTGTTCCATCCTCAGAGGGGCCTGGGCTGGAGAGATAAGAGAGACCGACCTCATCAGTTCAGTCTACCATCAGGTACGTGACAGTACCAGTCAGCCAGTGATGGAGTCTGAAAGGGAGGTCTCTCTACTTACAACTCTCTGTAGGAGTGTTACCGCACTCTCCCATGTGGTGCAAGCATTGCATACAGACTTTGCTCAAATATATGATCAAATACAGGCCATACACGACATAGCACCCACCATGACATGTAGTCATCATGAGCTATCTTTTGCTCCAGAGCCCAGTGTGCCTTTAACTGAGGACTTTCTGGGGACTGTAGAAAATGTAGGACTTTTCAAAATGCCTGTGAACTCTATTTCTCCTTGCTGCCCTGAACATACTGAAGAAGTCAAGGTGGGCTTCCTTATATCACTGCTCCTGGAGGAACCTCAGACCTGGGCTCACCAGCTTTCGACAGCAACAAGATCCTGCTCTTGCTTCTGTGAAATCCTTTTTTGCTGCGATGTCCCAGCTATATGGCTGATCCCTTCCATCACCAGACTGCAGAATTAATGCTGAGCCACCTACAACAAGGCTCAAGAACTGTGGAGGACTATGTATACGATTTCCGGTTATGGAGTACTGATACTAAATGAAATAACTCTGCATTACGCTTTCAATTTTGCCTTGACCTGTCTGAAACCATCAAGGATGAACTTGCAAGGGTAGGAATTAGAGTTGAGTGAACCCGGACTGTAAAGTTTGGGTCCGTACCGGACTTTAGGGTGTCCGTGCCCCGAACCCGGGTTCGGTATTCGGGTATTTTTGACGCCTTTTCTATAGCTGCTGGGCACCTCCTCCTCCAATTTTTTATTTTTTTATGTCATTTTAAGTTATTTCCCTATCCACATTTGTTTGCAGGACACTTGTCCTACTCTTACCCCCATTTTGCTTCATTTTGCAGCCTTCTAGCCCTTTCCATTACTTTTTTACAGCCTTTTTTGTGCCCAAAAGTTTGGGTCACCATTGACTTCAATGGGGTTCGGTGTCCGGGGTCAAGTTCAGATCGAGTTTGGGGCCGAACCCAAACGTTTTCACGAGGTTCAGCCGAACCCGACTAACTCAAACATCCAGGTGTCCACTCAACTCTAGTAGGAATGCCTACCTCCCTGGATTATTTAATTCAACTCTGCATCCAGATTGACCTTTTTCAGAGTAAAAGACAAGCTGAGAGGTCTGGAACTTCCCGTTCTATGTCTGCCAGTTCCAGGGTTCCTGTCTCTGTGTCCATAACAGCCATGTCAATAAACACTGATGATAATATGGAGAGCCCACAGTTTCTGAGATCCCCTCTATCTGAACATGAACGATCTTGACGTTGTTGTGGTAACCTTTGTCTCTACTGTGGTGATGCAGGACACTTTTTATGGGCTTGCCCCAGAAGGCCCATTAGGAGAACCCATCCTCCTAGACGCTGATCGGGTCCATACTCTTTTGCCAGTTTCATTCCAGTTGGCTGAAAAGAGTCTCTCTGTGTTGGCCATTCTGGAGCCTGTAGCTGCTTTGTGGATTCTTCTTTTGCAGCCCTGCACAAAAGACCTATGTGTGCTAAAAAAAACAGTTTTGTGGTCCATCTGGCGGATGGGTCCAGCATCAAATCTGGACCCATTACTCTTGAGACTGCTCCAATCCTGTGTCTTACCACATCTGGTCATTGGGAGTTCCTTCATCTGGATGTCATTACATCTCCTCTTTTTCCCAGTCATTCTGGGTCAACCATGGCTAAAGGCTCATAACCCTCTTATCGATTGGTCCACTGGGGAAATAACATTCTGTTCAGACTACTGCCAGAAACTCTTTTTCTTCTGACTCTTGGGCCAGGAGAAACCCTCTTCCATATCAATATAGACTCTGAAGCCGCTAAATTAGTCCCCGCAGTCTATCATGAATACCTTGATGTCTTCAATAAAAAGAATGCTGACACTCTTCCACCCCACAGACCCTACGACTGTCCAATTGAACTTTTACCCAGAGCTGAGATCCCATTTGGTCCGATTTACCCCCTTTCTGAACCTGAACTGAAAGAGTTGCAGACTTATATTGATGAGAACCTTGACAAGGGGTTTATTCGTCCATCCTCATCTATTGCTGGGGCAGGAATTTTCTTCTTTGAAAAAAAAAGACCATTCACTTTGGCCCTGTATAGACTATCGGGACCTCAATAAGATCACCTTCAAAAATCACTACAGGCTACCACTCATTCCTAAACTGTTTCAAAGACTGCGGGAAGAACGTATATTTTCCAAGCTAGATTTAAGGGGTGCATACAATTTGATCAGAGAATGTAATGAATGAAACATTCATTACTTCAGATGTCGCTTTGGGCACTTCGAGTACCTTGTGATGCTGTTAGGAAAAGGTCTGTGCCTGGAACAGGATACGTGTACCTGTGTGCGCAGCTGTGCGTGTTCACACACGCCTGTGCGCGTCCGTGCACACATCTGTGCGTGTGCGCCGGCAATGGCGCCAAATGGCCCCATTTAAGCTGACAACACCCAGCAGCCAGTGCTGTCCGTTCTACAGTGTTTGTATCTTCTAGAGTGACCTGCATCCTGATTTCCCATTCCTGCGACCTGGCCTGTCTCTAACGTTGATTGATCTCTGCCTGCACCGACCCCCAGCTTGCCCATGACAACTCTTCTGCCTGATCCTTGTATACTTTGCTGTCACGCACCTGGTGGAGGAGTCTGTCTTGTGCAGGAAGCAACCACTCTTATGGCCCTAGTTTGGGAACCCCTGGTAGAGCAGACAGAGGGTTCGGGAGCACAGGGGGGCACGAGGGTTGGACTGGTTCACTGGTGGTGGTGTGAGAGGTCCGGTAGAGGCTTGTGCAATAGTAGAATAGTGATGCAGGCTGGGGTCAGAAACTGCCTGGCAAGTGGTACAAAAGGTGCAGGCAGAAGGGTCATCAGGTGCAGGCAGGGTCGTCAGCAGGCGGGCAGCAAAGTACACAAGGATCAGGCAAAAGAGTTGTTGTGGGCAAGCTGGGGGTCGGTGCAGGCAGAGATCAATCAAGATCAGAGACAGGCTGGGTCACAGGAACAGGAAATCAGGATACAGGTCACTCTAGCACATACAAACGCTGTAGAATGGACAGCAATGGCTGCTGGGTGTTGTCAGCTTAAATAGGGCTGTTTGGCGCCATTGCCGGTGCACACGTGCACGCATGCACAGGCGTGCGTACGGACGCGCACAGGCACGCAAAGACGCACAGGTGCACACACAGGTACATGGATCCCGTTCCAGGCACAGACCTTTTCCTAACAGATGCCCTTCGGACTTTGTAATGCCTTTGCTACTTTTCAGCATTTTGTGAATGGCATTTTTCGGGACTTTCTGGACTTGTTTACTATTGTCTACCTGGATGATATCCTCAGTTTTTCTGCATCCCTAGAAATTCATCAGGTCCATGAAAAGAAAGTGTTAAACACACTGAGGGAACACCATCTCTACGCTAAACCAGAAAAATGTGAATTCAAGAAATGCACTATACAATTCTTGGGCCTTATCATCTCTGCAGATGGGATTGCCATGGATCCCCAGAAAGTGTCTGCAATACTGGATTGGCCTGCCCCCACCGAAAAAAAAATACATACAGTGGTTTGGGGGTTTGCCAATTTTCATCAAGGACTTTTCAGGTATCATCTTCCCGATCACACAGTTGACTAAATCACACACTACCTTCTCATAGACTTCTGAGGCTCAGACAGCATTTGACAAACTGAAGGGTCTGTTTACATCTGCACCCATTTTAAGACATCCTGATCCTGCATTGCCTTATGTTCTCGAAGTGGATGCTTCTGAGATCGCTGTGGGTGCTATTCTGTCTCAACGCCAGGGGGCAAAATCCCTACTCCACCCTGTTGCCTTTTTCTCTAGGAAGCTAAGTGTCTCAGAGAGAGACTATAATGTTGGTGATCGGGAATTACTTGCCATTAAATCAGCCTTGGAAGAATGGGGTTATCTACTAGAGGGAGCAGCACATCCAATTCTTGTGTTCACGAACCATAAGAATTTTAAGTATTTAAGGGCAGCAGGCCAGACCCCGCCAGGCCAGATGGGCTCTTTTCTTCACAAGATTTTGTTTCCATATTACCTACCGGCCCGGATCAAAGAACAGGAAGCCTGATGCCCCTTCCCATATGTATCAAGAAATAGAAGCGTCTCCTGAACCTGAAACCAATTTACCTGCTAAAAACTTTCTATTGTTACAGTCTGATCTTATTTCTCAAATCAAGACAGCAGTTTGGAAGTACCCACCACCCCTGGAACTTTGTCTTTAATTAAAAGAGGGCCTATTTTTCCATGGTGAGCAAATTTTTGTTCCAGAACAATTGCAGACAACAGTCCTCTACATGTGCCATGACCACCCCCTGGCGGCTCATTTTGGTGTACATAAGACCTTCGATTTAGCGCTTCGCTCCTTTTGGTGGCCTGATCTGGTACAGAAGTGTAAAGACTATATTAAATCATGCACAGCATGTTTATGGTGCAAGTCTAGTAGAACCAAGAACAGGGGTCTATTGGAACCCCTTCCTGTGCCCAAGGAGTTATAGAGCATGATCACCATGGACTAACTTTATTGTCAAATTACTCCCTTCTGAAGGTTTCAATAACATTTACGTGATAGTGGATCATCTGTCTAAAATGGCCCACTTTGTTCCCTTGAAAGGTACCTCTTCTGACACAGAGACTGCCTCCACCCATATCAGAGAAGTAGTACATCTACATGGTATTCCTGTCAACATCACCTCAGACCGCGGGGGTACAATTCACTTCTAGAGTCTGGAAATCTTTGTGTGAAGTCCTGAACATTAACCCCTTCCTTACCGGACCATTTCTGACACTCCTCTCCTACATGTAAAAATCATCATTTTTTTGCTAGAAAAATACTCAGAACCCCCAAACATTATATATGTTTTTTTAGCAGGCACTCTAGGGAATAAAATGGCAATCATTGCAACTTTTTATATCACACGATATTTGCGCAGGAATTTTTCAAACGCGTTTTTTTTGGAAAAGAAACAGTTTAGTGAATTAAAAAAATACAAAACAGTAAAGTTAGCCCAATTTTTTTGTATGTTGTAAAAGAGGATGTTACGCCGAGTAAATTGATACCCAACATGTCATGCTTTAACATTGCGAACATTCGTGGAATTGCGCCAAACTTTGGTACTTAAAAATCTCCATAGGCGACGCTTTAAAATTTTTTACAGGTTACATGTTTAGAGTTACAGAGGAGGTCTAGTGCTAGAATTATTGCTCTCGCTCTAACGTACGCGGCGATACCTCACATGTGTGGTTTGAACACCGGTTACATATGTGGGCGGGGCTTACGTATGCGTTCGCTTCTGCGTGCGAGCTCGCGGGGACGGGGGGACTTTAATTTTTTTTTTTGTTATTATTATTCATTTTACTTTTATTTTTTTTATTTTTACACTGTTTCTTTAATTTTTTTTTTTTGATCACTTTTATTCCTATTACAAGGAATGTAAACATCCCTTGTAATAGGAATGGTGCGTGACAGGTACTCTTTATGGAGAGATGTGGGGTCAATATGACCTCACATCTCTCCTGCAGGCTGGAAAGACTGAGATCAGAAAAAAAATTTCTGATCCCAGCCTTTCCAGCCGTGATCACGGCTTTGTTTACAAAAGCCGGGCCGGGCGTGACGTCTTAACATCGCGCCCGGTCCTCCGAGGGTCATAGAGATGACTGGTGACCAGATGGTCATCAGTCATCTTCCTGACAAACATCCAGGGGCGACGGATCTCTTCTCCCTGCCGCAGATCGTACGGGCGGCACGGGAGAAGCACCGAATGGCGGCGGGAGGGGGGGGACGTCCCCTCCCGCTGCCTACAAGAACGATCAAGCGGCTGATCTGCCGCTATGATCGTTCTTGTGGTGTGCAGAATCGCCTGCTGTAAAAAATGATATCTGAATGGTGCCTCTAGCTGCTGGCACCATTCAGATATCCCCCCTCAAAGTCTAGGACGTCCATGGACGTCCTACCGGCGAGAAGGGGTTAAACACTGTTTGTCATCCGCCTATCACCCTCAAACTAATGGGAAGACCGAGAGAACAAATCAGACTCTAGAACAGTATTTATGTTGTTTTTCTTCTTTTGCACAAGATGACTGGGCATCTCCTCTCCCATTGGCAGAATTTGCATACAACAACTCAATTCATTCTGCCACCAAACAGACAACATTTTTTGCAAATTTTGGTTTTCACCCTTCTTTCTGGCCAGATGTTCCCCGAGAGTCTTCAGTACCAGCCATACAAGATTGGATGGAATTCTGGAGGACCAATAACCAATTCCTGCAGGAAGCTATCTCCAAATCCCAGGCAAACAACAAGAGATTCTATGACAGGAAGAGGGGGGGTAATCTGGATCTAAAACCTGGACATGAAGTATAGCTATCTATGTTAAATTTAAAACTGGCTTGTCCTTTTAAGAAATTGGGGTCCAGATACATTGGCCCATTCCCAGTAAAGAGAAGGATTAATGCAGTAGCTTTTGAGTTAGTTCTGCCTGAGAGCATGAAAATCCATTCTGTATTTCATGTATCTCTTCTTAAACAATCCATTGCTAACCCTTTTCCCAATCGAGAACCAGAGTCTCCTGCTCCACTGCTCGTTGAAGGAAAATTTGAGGTGGAAGCCATCCTGAATTGCAGGAAAAGAAGGGGCCAAACACAGTTTATTATTAAGTGGAAGGGCTATGGTCCTGAGTAGAGTTGAGCGAACCCGGACTGTAAAGTTCGGGTCCGTACCAAACTTTGGGGTGTCCGGGACCCGGACCCAAACCCGGACTTTTCAAAAATAGTCTGGGTTCGGGTCCGGGGTTCTGATAATTTTAATGAAAGTTCTGAAAATTGCTGTAAAAAAGTCCAGGAAGGTCCTAGAGGTCTGCAAAGAAAAGGAAAGTGGGGGTAAGGGTGGGACAAGTGCCCTACAAAGAAATGGGGACAGGGAAATAACTTTAAATATTAAAAAAAAAAAAAAAAACATTAAAAACGCAAAAATGGAGGTGAATGTGGATCATCTTCAAACTGGGTCTGAAAAGTATTAATTAACGGTAGAGGAAATATAACTGTTCTAAAATCATCAATCATTCCAGATGTTTGCAGAGCAGTGATATCATATCACTGTTCTGCAAACATCTGCAAACTGTGTTTGAAACTATAGCAGAGTGAAACCATATACCTGTTCTTCTCTATGCTGTAGTTTCACACACACATTCCAGATGTTTGCAGAACAGATGTTCAGTTATTCCCGGCTATATTTATAGTGACACACAGACGTTACAGATGTTTGCAGAACAGATGTTCAGTTATTCGCGGCTATATTTAAAGTGACACACAGACGTTACAGATGTTTGCAGAACAGATGTTCAGTTATTCCCGGTTATATTTAAAGTGACACACAGACGTTACAGATGTTTGCAGAACAGATGTTCAGTTATTCCCGGCTATATTTAAAGTGACACACACAGCTTCCAGATGTTTGCAGAACAGTGATATGGGTTCTCCCGGCTTATTTATACTTTTTTGACACAGTTTGAAGATGATTTTAGAACAGTTATATGGCTTCTACCATTAATTAATACTTTTCAGACCCTGTTTGAAGATGATCCACATTCACCTCCATTTTTGCTTTTTTTATGTTTTTATTTTTTAAAAAATATTTACATTTCTTTGTAGGTCACTTGTCCCACCCTTACCCCCATTTCCTTCCTTTTGCAGACCTCTAGGACTTTCCAGGACTATTTTACAGCCATTTTTGTGCCTAAAAGTTCGGGTCCCCATTGATCTCAATGGGGTTCGGGGTCCGGGACAAAGTTCGGGTTCTGTCTGGACCCGAACCCGGACTTTGTCCCGAAGTTCGGCCGAACCAGCAGAACCCGGACTTCGAGAAGTTCGCTCAACTAAGGGGGGCAATGTCAGGGAATTCCAGTAAGCTACTTGACCACTAGAGGTGCGCATGCGCGTGTGGGCCTTCACAGAAGGGTGCATCGGAATGTGCATGCGCGAGGGAGTGCACGCGCGAGAACGGGCCCACCCACGAGACATTTTGGTGCCAGGTGGGCTATTTAAGGAGGATTCTGACAGTGCTTTAATGCTATCTGGTCTTCAGCTGTTCCTGAGCCCTGCATATGCTGTTGAAAGATACCTGCTACTGATGACCCTGGCTATTCTCTGACTACTTCCTGTTTTGCTGATCCTGTACCTCATACCTGCAAGTTGATGATCCTAGATTTACCATGACCACGCTTCTGCTTGTTGTTCCTGTACTTCGCTGCCCGCATGCTGGCGACCTAGGCTAACCTGCGACTATGCTCCTACCTGCTGCTTCTGGTTCCCCGTCTCATCCGAGTGCCTACCAAGCTTACCGCATCTGCCTTGCTGCAACTAGCTGTGAATTCCTGCCATGATACTGCCAGAAACTTGGTTCCAGTACAAGTGTCAGCCCTATAGAATTAGCAGAGTGCTTCCTTAACCCTCACTGTACTACAGTGCACAGTGACCGTTCCTGATCCGATGGTCCTCCTGTCTCCTCGGAAGTACACCCCCTGATGTCGGTCTCTGGGACTACATCTACAGACACTCAATTTCCTGCTGTCCCTTGGCTTCCTCTGTTCCATCCTCAGAGGGGCCTGGGCTGGAGAGATAAGAGAGGCGACCTCGTCAGTTCAGTCACCCATCAGGTACGCGACACAGTTGAAAAGCAGAAGTTTGAAGTATGGAGATTTTCTTATACCACAAACAATTTTGCAAGATTTTGTTGCACATATTGACATAATCTGTGTCTGCCATAATGACCACATTCCCCCTTTTGTTAGGTTTTATAACTATTGCTGGTTTAATAACTATTTCCTTTCTGGTTTGCAGGGAATGTAATGCTTGTATTTGAGCTGGGGTTAAGTTCCGTTTGTGGGATTTATAAGTTATCTTTTTCACCTATTTTCACCTATTTTTTTAACTATATCAGTGAATAGTTTAACCCTAGGATTTTGTGTACTTATGAGATTTCTTTTTGTATTCCTGTGCTATGTGCTTAGAAACCTGTGTTTCTCACTCCATCTCCTCTTCAGTGGCGGCCACATCATGGAATAAGTCCTGTGGATTATCCCACACCCCACCTTCCTCCTCTAAAAGAGTTAGATCTATCAATGCTCTATATTCAGCCCTAGAGAATTTAAGAGGGATCAACCCACCCAACTCCACCTTTTCCTTGGGCTCATGATACACGGCCTTGACATTGAGTTTCCGTGCAAATAGCTCACTGTCTTTAATCACATCAAAATTATCTAAATCTGCTGCTGGGCAGAAATTTAGACCCAATATGCAGAGGAGTTATGTTCACTATATCAAAAGTAGATGGTAGATGGTGGTGAATGTGCTGTGTCAATTGCCTGGATGATTTAGCTGTTTCTATATCAGAATGAAAATACTGTGACATTAAGTTGGACGCATTGCACCCGCGTCCATGTTCCCCAAAGGGGTCGTATTGGTATGAAGTTTAGCAATAGCTCCTCCACCCTTAGGTAGAGGTGTGTAAGGTGTAGCAGAGGAGGCTGAATGTGATTGTGGAGCATAAGTGTGCTGTTGTGTGAACCCATCACCTGTATCGTCATGGGTGTATTGTATTTCCTCTCTGGAGACTGGGGAAATTTCCTTTGTATGGAGGTGCCAGTGTATCTGATTTTTCCATGCCCACCACGTGAATTACCACCACCTGGGTCAGTCCTCTGGTGTGAATCCTTTGGCCTGGTTAAGCCCTGGGGTCTTCGTGTGGAACCTTTAAGAGATAAAGTAGAAGATGTAGTGGATATGTCAGAATTATCACCATCATCTCTTTTTTTTTTGTTTGTTTCAATAGTTTTTATTAAGAAAGTTTCCAGAAATAACCAAGATACAGAAAGTTACAATTTTTATCCAGATGTTATACATCGATGTAAATTGAAGAGGAAAAGGATAAAGGAAAGTAAGGAAGGAGGATATTGGAGGGAAGAAAAGATGAGGAGAAGAACAGAAAGAGTAGGAGGGGTTTACAGAGAAGAGAAAGTTTGCAGTCAGAGGTAAATGTCATTAATTGTCACTGAAACAAAATGCAAGGCGAGAGCACTAACACTGCTTTATGTAGTAGGAAGGCGGCAAGAGGCCTGCCAGGCAGATCCCCGACCCAGACACTCCGCATGGGAGCACCTTTGTGTCCAACTCACGGGATCCGCCCCGCCGCCCCAGGCCACCACCCCTTAGATTAAATAATTGTATTATAGATCTTTGATATACTTGTCACACCAGTTGCGCCATGGATACGATTGTTTATTGGAAATATCTGGGTTGCCAGCCGAGGAGGCAAACATAGTTTCGTATATCCCATGAAGATGGATAGTATTTATGATCTCTGAGATACTGGGAATTCTAGTTTGTTTCCAATATCTAAGGATCACTAGTCTAGTTGCAAAGAGTATATGAGATACTGTAATTCTAAAGCAGGGGTTTAAATCCGGCAGTTTTGGTCATTGTTAGAGCCTGTGATGTCTCTGATAATTCTACCTATATGCGCCCACAATTGATGTATTTTTGGGCTTGACCACAGAATGTGTATTAAGGTCCCTGATTTGCCACAACCCCTCCAGCATAAGGCTGCGTTCTGTGGAGAGATTTTGGCTAGCCTATGTGGTGTCAAGTACCAACGGAGAATAATTTTTTGTTGGAGTTCCCATAAGTTGGCACATTTTGTGGAGGTATAAATTATGCTAAGGGTTTTCTTCCAATGTTCTATGGAGTATTCCCTCTCTATTTCTTGCTCCCAAGCTAGCATCGAGGAAGATTTGTGGCATGTCTTTTTCTTGAAGGAATAAGTATAATGCCGAGATTTCTTTTTTAGAGCTACAGGGTTGCTGAAAGTGGACAGCAATTCCCTCAGGAATTTGAGGTTGTAGGTGTGGGTGTGAGTGGATCAGATGGGCTAGCTGAACATATCTAAATTGCTCAGTCGATGGGAGTTGAAACTCCTGTTTCAACTGTTCGAAGGATTTGAGCGTTTCTTTGCTATACAAATCTTCTAAGTTGAGTATATTTAGTCTTGACCAATTTCTGACATCAAGGTCCGGGATTAAGTGAATAAGGGCTGCTAATGGAAGTTGCAGAGTTTTCAATTCACTACTCCAGTTGCGAAAACTTTGCATCTGGAGCCATGCTCTAAGAGTTGCGCGTATTGTAGGGGATAGAGTTGTATCTATCTTGTGATTATTATGGGCAGTGAGTAGGAGCCCATGCAGGTTGCCTTGTGTAAGTTGTGCCTGCTCCAATTCTACCCACAGGTTGGGCAGCTCCTGTTTCATCTATTGTTTGGCCTGTGCCAAAATTGTTGCGTAATAGTAGTCTTGTAGGTGCACATGGCCCACCCCCCCAGCCCTCTGTGTTCGATTAACTTTTGGAAGGCGCACGGCGCCCTTTTACCTTTCCAGAGATAGTTGTTAACTGCGGATTGGAGTTTATGGAAGAATTGGTTTGTAAGGGGTATTGGTAATGTCCTAAATAGATAAAGCAGCTGAGGGAGAATTTGCATTTAAAAGCCGCCAAGCGACCCGACCAGGATAGTTCAAATTTACTTATAGTATCTAGTTTCCCTTTCAGAGAGGATAGAAATGGTGTATAGTTTGCATTTGTAATATCTTTCAGATTAGGTGTTAAATTTATCCCTAAGTATTTCACCTCTTTTTCTTCCCATTGATAAGGATAGGAAGTCCGGAGCTTGTTTTTAATCTTGACTGGCAACCCCAGATTCAGTATAAACAATTTAAATTCATTCACTTTATAGTATGAAACATAATAGAATTCTTTTAGTGCTACGCTCACCGAAGCCAGGGATGTCTCCACATTTGTTAACATTAGTATAATGTCGTCAGTGAACAAGCTGATGACATGGGGCTTCCCAGCTACCCTCAGGCCTGATATCTGAGGGTGCAATCTAATATATGTGGCTAATGGTTCCATAAGGAGATTAAAAATCAGCGGAGAAAGTGGACATCCCTGTCGCGTCCCATTTGTTATGTTAAAGGGGGTTGACAGGGCGCCCGCTACAAAAACTTGGGCGGAAGGGCTGGAGTAAAGTGATATGATGGCGGAGTATATAGGTCCCTCAAATCCAAATTTGCTAAGAACCCAGGCCAAAAATTCCCAATGGATCCTATCAAACGCCTTCTCTGCATCCAAAATGAGGAGCAAAGAAGGCGCTTTTGTCTTGTTAGCAATGTGTATAGTATTTAGCATGCGTCTTGTAGCATCCGCAGTTTGCCGCCCTTTCGTAAAACCTGATTGGTCCATATGAATTAGAGATAGGAGAATATTGATTAGTCTTGTGGCCAGTATTTTTGCATATATCTTTAAAGCATTGTTCAATAATGAAATTGGTCGGTAATTTTGCGGTGACGATGGTTCTTTCAGAATCAGAATCAGAATCAGAAAAGGTTTATTGCCATGATCTGTAAACAAGGTTCACCGATTAAGAATTTGTCTTGGCGTTTTGGCGCAGAAGAAGAATAACAAAAAATACAAAAAAATAAAAAATACTAAGTAAAATACACGATAAATACAAAAGTAATCACAAGATTTACAGGGTTGGATAAGATAACTGTACAGGCTATTTAGACTGGGACATGTGCAAATGCAAATGCAAATGCAAAATTTACAGTGTCAAAGTGTCAAGTGGCAAAGTACAAAAATTACAGTGTGTAAAGTGTCAAGTGTTAAGTGTTCATGAGTCCCACAGCAGATGGATAGAAACTGTTTTTGTGGCGGGAGGTTCTGGTCCACATGGACCGTAGCCTCCTGCCTGAGGGAAGTGGCTGAAATAGTCTATGTCCAGGGTGAGAAGGGTCGGCTGTGATCCGACCTGCTCGTCCCCGAGTCCTGGAGACGTACAGGTCGTGGATGGATGGAAGGCTGCAGCCGATCACCTTCTCTGCAGAGTGCACAATGCGCTGCAGTCTCTGTCTGTCCCTGGCTGTGGCTCCAGCGTACCACACGGTGATGGAGGAGGTGAGGATGGATTCGATGATGGCCGTGTAAAAATGCACCATCGTCTGCACCGGCAGCTTTGCTTTCCTCAGCTGCCGTAGGAAGTACATCCTCTGCTGGGCCTTCTTGATGAGGGAGCCGATGGTAGGCTCCCACTTGAGGTCGGGGGTGATGGTGGTCCTGAGGAAGCAGAAGAAGTCCACGGTGATGACGGGTAGGTCTGTCAGGGCGAGGGGGGCAGGGGGGCTGTGACTTTTCTGAAGTCCACGATCATCTCCACTGTTTTCTGGGCGTTGAGCTCCAGGTTGTTGGCACTGCACCAGGACACCAGCCGGTCCACCTCCCTCCTGTAGGCCGACTCATCACCATCTGAGATGAGCCCGATGAGGGTGGTGTCGTCCGCAAACTTGATCAGTTTGACGGACTCATGGCTGGAGGTGCAGCAGTTGGTGTACAGGGAGAAGAGCAGAGGAGAAAGTACACAGCCCTGTGGAGCTCCTGTGCTGATGGGGATGGTGTCTGAGACATTCTTCCCCAGCCGCACATACTGCCTCCGGTCCGACAGGAAGTCAGGCACATTGAGCTGGGAGAGCTTGTCCTGGAGCAAAGCAGGGAGGATGGTGTTGAAGGCAGAGCTGAAGTCCACAAACAGGATCCTGGTGTAGGTTCCCGGGGAGTCCAGATGCTGGAGGATGAAGTAGAGAGCCAGGTTGATGGCGTCGTCTACAGATTTGTTGGCTCTGTAGGCGAACTGCAGGGGGTCCAGGAGGGGGGAGGTGATGGACTTGAGGTAGGACAAAACCAGCCGCTCAAATGACTTCATGACTACAGACATCAGCGCCACTGGCCTGTAGTCATTAAGTCCAGTGATCCGGGGCTTCTTGGGGACAGGGACGATGATGGAGGACTTGAAGCACGCTGGGACCTGGCAAGACTCCAGAGAGGTGTTAAAAATTTCTGTAAAGACAGGTGTCAGCTCATCAGCACAGTGTCTCAGTGTGGCAGGAGACACGCCGTCCGGCCCGGGTGCTTTGCGGCTCTTTTGTCTTTTAAATTGCCTCCACACATCCTGTTCTGAGACTGAAAGGGCAGCGGGGGAGGAGTGGGTGTCCAGGTTGGGCTGGGCTGGAGTGTCCTCTGTGGTGATAGGGGTGGGGGAGGGGTGTGAAGTGTTAAAGGGAGCATAAAGTGTGTTAAGTTGCTCAGCCAGTTTCCGGTCGTCAGCAGCGCGGGGGGCTCTCGGCTTGTAATTGGTAATGAGCTGGAGTCCCCTCCACACAGAAGCAGGGTCGTTGCCAGCAAACTGCTGCTCCAGGCGTGCATTATAATGAGACATAGCTCTTAACACCTCCCTGCTAAATCCATACTTCGCCTGTCTGTAGCCGCCCCGATCCCTACTCCTGTGGGCTGCTTCCTTTTGCAGCCTTAGCTGCCTCATTTTGTGTGTGAACCAGGGTTTGTCATTATTGTAGGTCACTTTGGTGCATGTAGGGATGATGCTGTCCTCACAGTGTCGGATGTATGATGTTACAGTGTCTGTGTACTCGTCCAGACTATCTGTGGCAGCTCTAAACACCTCCCAGTCGGTAGTTTCCAGACACGCACGTAGCTCCTCCACTGCCTCGCTGGTCCACCTCTTTGTAGTCCTCACTACAGGTTTGGAGAGCTTCAGCCTCTGCCTGTACGTGGGGATCAGATGAATCATGGCGTGGTCTGAAAAGCCCAGGGCAGTGCGGGCCATGGCGCGGAAGGCGTTGCTGACAGTAGTGTAGCAGTGATCCAGCGTGTTCTGCTCTCTGGTCGGGCATTTAATAAACTGTCTGTACTTTGGCAGCTCGTGGGTGAGATTTGCCTTGTTAAAATCCCCAAGGATAATCTGCAAAGCATCCGGAAAAGTCCGCTCCACACTCAGTACCTGGTCTGCGAGTGCGCACTGCGCCTCTTGCACGTTAGCGCTCTGCGGTATGTAAACAGCGGCCAGGATGAATGAGGCAAACTCACGTGGAGAGTAGAACGGTCTGCAGTTAATGAAAATAGATTCCAGAGCAGGAGAGCAGTGCTTGGAGATCACTGTTACGTCGGAACACCAGGCGTTGTTGATGAAGAAACAGACTCCACCGCCTTTTGTTTTTCCCCCAGAGAGATTGGTCCGTCTGTCGGCGTGGAGGAGCTAGAATCCCTCCAGGTGAAGCGTGCCGTCTGGAATTGAGTGGTTCAGCCACGTCTCCGTAAAGCACAAAACAGCAGATGAAGAGAAGTCCCTGTTTCTTCTCATCAGCAGCGCCAGTTCGTCCATTTTGTTGCTGAGTGAGCGAACGTTACAGAGGAAAATCCCAGGTAACGGCGTCCGTACGCCGCGCTTCTGCAGGCGCACCAGAGCGCCGGCCCGTTTCCCACGTCTGCGGCATCTCACTCTTTTGGCTAAAAAAAGAGCTAAATCTGCAGCGGAAGCTAAAAAAACTGGATATAGAGCATCAGAAGTGGTGGTTCTGATGTCTAAAAGCTCTTCACAGGTGTAAGAGCACGCGGACACACAATTAAAGCAAAAAAACAAGCAACGCATAGCGCTCCAAAACACCAGGGCATCCATCAGCGGCGCCATCTTGGTTGGATGAAAGACTGTTGGAGTGGCTGACATTATAGAGGGCTGATGGTAGTCCCCGAGCAGCCATAAAACCAGCTGAGAAGCTCCCTGGGAGGAATTCCCTTACAAATAACCTGATAGCAGAGAAGCAAGGATTCCTCAATAAGTCAAACACAGGAACATGTCCCCCTCTTTCCCCGGCTTCGGGAGGGCTACTATCCTTGCTTTCAACATTTCTGGGGGGAAGGAGGAAGAGACCGCCACTGAGTTGTAAACCTGACATAAGTGAGGTGCTAGAATTTGGTGGTAGGTTTTATAGTATTCCCCTGCTGTAAACCTATCCGGGCCCGGGGATTTGTTGTTTGGCAGGGATTTTATAGTTTGTATAATTTCCTGAACTGTAATTTGGGCATTTAGACAAAAGAGTTGTTCCGTTGTTAGCTTAGGGAGATGGACTTTCTGTAGGAAGGTGTCAATAAGAGTCTGGGTTGGCTGCGGCGTTTCCGGGTCGTTTTTAGGATTGTACAAAGAGCCATAGTAGTCACTAAAAGTGTCCGCTATGGCTTGTGGAAGGCAGTGTTTAATTTTTGTTGTTGGGTGGTACATGAAAGGAATGTGGGTTTTCTGTCATTAGCTTCCCAGCTTTGTTGCCCTGAGTGTAGTAGGTCATTTTAAATCGTCTAAGGGCTTTTTCAGTTACCTATGAGTAGGGCTCTAAGCTCAGTGCGGGTAACTAATATTTGGTCAGTCAATTTAGATGATGGGGAACGTTTATTCACTGTTTCTAGAATGTCCAATGTTTTTGTCAGAGTGTCTACCTCTTGCTGCCTCTTCCTCCTGTTTCTCGCTCCTTGTTGTATAAGGAGGCCCCTAATCCCAGCTTTATGAGCGGTCCACAGGATGTTTGGGTCCTCTACAGAGGATTGGTTTTGTTTAAAGTATTGTTGAATCGCTTGTGCGATTCTCTCCTTAGTTGTGTTATCCTGGAAAAGTTTTGGGTTGGCTCTCCATATAATCGCAGGTCTGAGTTTTGCATCGTCTTCTATGGATAACTGAACTGAAGCGTGGTCTGACCATGTTATGCTATTTATTCTGGAGGACTTGACCTGTAGAAGTACCCATTTGTCCACTAAGCACAGATCAATCCGGCTGTAAGATCTATGCACGTTAGAGAAAAAAGAATAGTCTTTCTCTGAGGCGTTGCAGCACCTCCATGCGTCATGTAAATCATAAGTCTTGAGTATAGGTTTCATCGAAGGTAAAGGTCTTCTAGATTTGGATGTGGAGTCGAGTTGCGGGTTAGGTGTAAGATTGAAGTCGCCGCAAATTATCAGTTTGCCTACTCTAATTTTCTCTATTTTCTTCATAACTTTGTGGAGGAAGTCTATTTGGTTCGCGTTAGGTGCATAGACATTTGCAATTGTGTAGGTTGAGGTGTTAGTAGTACAAGTAAGAAGTAGGTATCTTCCCCGTGGGTCTTCCACTGATTGGAGAAGCTTAAAATCAATTGAGTCCCCTATTGTGATCATCACCCCTCTTTTCTTTGTTTCTGCGTTAGCAGCGAAAATATGTGGAAATTTAGGATGGGTGCACTTAGGCGGGGTACTTTTCGCAAAATGGGTCTCTTGGACACACACTACGTCCGAGTTAGTCTGTAGAGCCTCTGTCCACAGGGATCTAGGCTTGGCGGGGTGGTTTAACCCTTTAGCATTGATAGTAAGTAGTTTAATAGGCATTACTACGTTTGTAGGATTTCGCATGTATATTTGAGACTTTTACTTACATGGTAATGAGTCATGAGCTTGGAGAAGCGTTGGAGTCTAGTGAACCTTCGGCAAGGAGGTAGTAGATCAATGGGATCTGAGTCAAAATATAAAACGGTTTCTATAGTTCTGACTGCAAAAAGAGAAAAGTAGAAAGTGAACCATGAGATAATACAAAACATGGCAACTAGCCAAACGTCTGTAAAGTTTGTGCGGGTGTAACATGAAAAAAATGTAGTCTTAAAATGACATCTCTAGGAACATTGTCAGGCAAGAAGGAGGGTTTAGGTAACCGGTGGATCCGATCTATTGTCAAGTCCAGAGGAGTCATCTCAGGAGCAATGGTGCTGAAGAGCTGGGTGACATATTCAGACAGGTCTCTCTGTTGAACAGATTCGGGACTACCCCTGATTTTAACATTGTTCCTTCTGGACCTGTCTTCAATATCCGCCATTTTGGCCTTAATGGCGTCCAACTCATCATCATGGCTGCTAGATGTATCTATCAGATCATTAATGGTGGTAGCGTACTCCCCCATTTTATGTTCAATATAATCCTCTCTGGCCGTGACATCCTGCAGCTCTGTGCTAAGTTTATGCACACATGAGATTAGATCTGACTGCAGGGTTCTCCTAAGAGATACCAGCATTTCTTTCAGCACCGTGTCCAGGACAGGCTTGTCCGCAGTGGGGAACAGATCAATGGAGTCAGGGAGATCTCTAGTGTCCTCTCCTGACTCCTGGGAGCTTACCTCGTGGCTTGTATCCCCCCTGAATCTGTCTTCTCCAGGCTCCCTGACGTTGGTGTAGCTAATGGGGAGTTCAGACTCCGTGAGGAGCATGATCTCTTCTGTGTGACTCCCTTTTGGCTGTGCTGCACGGCTGTGTCGCCTGCGCCATCTTGTCTTAGGCCTGCGGTGAAGAAGACCGTCAGCTCTTTTGGGCGCCCGCTCTGTTGCTTTTTATGCGGCATCGTTCCCGATCGTAATCCGGGACTCCCCCAGTCAGGATGCGGTTGAAGGGTGTTCCTGCGGCTGCTGTGGTGGCTGCCAAAGGTCGCTAATGTCCCGCTGTGTTCGGAGCTCAGCTCTTATGCGCCCATCTCGGTCCCCGGCTGGCTCCCCCCAGCCATCATCTCTTTGATTCCTAAAACTACCCACTTGTCTGTTAGATCCCCAATTTTTATTGTGCCATTTATAGGCTTTACCTGTCTTAAAAGCTATGGTATCTTGAGAAAACATCTTATTTTTGTTCTGTACTGTTTATTGTATTGATCTATTGATTCTCCCAATTCTTTATCCTGTGTCTTGAAAACAACGACTCATGAAAGTCGATCAATTTATGTGAAACTTTCTGCATCTCCTTATCTAGGTCCAATATTTCAGTGTCATAGTATTGTTTCAACATGTCCAGCATGTTTAATTAGCATGTGGTGAGATTCTGTTCCCACTTCTCTTTAAGGGATGCTGGGGGGTTGTTAACTGTGGGAAAATTTAATTCATAATCCTATAGGGAGGACTTTAGCATCAATGTAGGATTGGAAAAATTAACTATGCCAAAAGAAACGGGACTTATATTCCAATAGGCGTTTTAGTTGCATGATCAAGATGGAGACTTCATTTTTTTATTTGACTTCCCCTGTAATCTCTGTCCTGTTTTTACACATGTGTTCCTGCCATACTAAACCACAAAAATCCGCCATTGTCTAAATCTGAAAACCAATCTGTCCCTATTTCTTTCTATACACAGATATTTTCACAAAACAAATTAGCAGAATTATATATATGTATAGGGTATCGGTCATGTAGATATCACAGGAATAGTATAAACAATAATCAAGCAGAAAAAACTATTAGCAAGTCAGGATGCAAGAACTAATTATATCCTTCATAGAACATGGCATGATACCTATAATCACTATATGTATGGTATTGTTGAGGAGATAGCAGGGATGGGCGAAGGGTTCGGCCAAGCATACGCATACTGGAGAGAAGAGAAAATCCACCACCAGAAGCCAAAATAAATACGCTTACCAAACAGAGAGCTCAGAATTACTTGGCTCTGTTGGAAAGCCAGGCTACAGCACTTTCAGGGTGGAATGTTTGGAATTACAAGTAGCAGTTCTGGTCTTGTTTGATTCAGTGCTACACCTCCTTGGATCTCACCAGTGGAGATACCAGCCTGATATATTAAACACATGCTACTTTACTACTAACATTCGGTAAGCATATTAATTTGGCTTCTGGTGGTGGATTTTCTCTTTGGTGGTGGATGGAATCTACAGTTTTGGGGAATTATTCTTTCACATCTGTGCCACTGACTTTTTTTTATTTATGAACTTTTTATTATGGACTATCACACTTGAAATGTTTTATGATTTATTTGCACTGTGCACTTGGTTTCCATCAGCAAACATTGAAGATGTTGACCTTATGAGCTAATGATTTCATTTTACATTTACATATACTTTTTATGCACTTTATTCATTTTTTCATTAAGATGATTTCAATATAATGCTGCACTTTATATATTGTTTTCTTCTAGTTACACATAAGGTTGGTTTGTAGTGCTGGTAGCTTGTTTCTTAATTTTTAAAGAAGCGCGGTATTTTCAAACTATATACTGTATGTTCTCATTTGACATATTTAAAGTCCCACCTCAGGTTACTCTATTATGATTTGCTATGATCATTAACTATTTCACTTAGTCCTATGATAGATCGACTATGAGAAATTTAGATCACACACTAAAGAACCTTTTAGTGAGGGGGATTTATGTTTGTATGAATCAATTTTTTCTAGGTGCATGATGCAATGTAGGTGATATCTGGCATCATTTATTGTGGGGGTGAAGAAATAAGCCAGTTTAGCAATAAGATTGTTTTGCACCCCAAATACATATACTGTATACTCTTTCTTAGTAAGGCCCCTATTGTGGTTATTCGCTTATTGAGGGACATGGTGAAATAGGCAGGTTTGGGGAGAACCTAGACAGGCCAGTAATCTTTATGAATTTGACATACTGCCAGAAACATTCTTTGGCAGGTCAATGCCACAAAACAGTATTCAGATTTGGGAAGGAAGTGGTGTATTTAAAGCAGCGGGTGATCCACTATTGCAGTACGTTTTTTGAAAATTGACCCTATTCATCTATCTTTGAAGTGTTTCACCTGTTCCCATTGCAAGAAGTGTCTTTGGGGTAATGAGTATTTGTGACATAACTGGAGAAACATAACAATTGTGCCTTGTAAATCCAATAAGTCAGAAAGTGAATGTTCTCTAAACACCTGTGGGTCAAACTCTGGGGAAAAAATTAGGGTGATTTCAATAACATCAAAAGGGTTAATACCCCTGGTACATGTTCTCATTGTCTGCGATGAGAGCATTTCTTATCAGAAAGTGGAATTTTGGATCACAATATACCACAGTAAAAATATACCACAATATGAGGGGGCGTGGCTAGCCGGCGCTGAAGATGGACGCCTGAAGCGGAGCTCCACAGCCAGAGGAGAACAACAATAGACATAACAAAAACCCAGGTCTGTAAAAACTGACCAAAACCAGCAGACACACTCACTAAGAACCCGGGGAGCCATGTCCCGCAAACGAGTGACCGACCGACAACCGACGAAACTGACAGCCTTCTTCTTCAAGCTGGCGGGAAGGGAGGGTGAGGGCCAAGATGACGCTGAGCGCTCGGAACACCGCTGCAACGAACGATCGGTTCGTCACGAAGCTTATACAGACCTCCCGGACGAGATTCCAGAAGACATTGACACCTCAACCCCGTCCTCACCGCCCACACAAGATGATTCAGGAGGAGAAAATGGCACGGGCAGCCCTGCCAAAGCCCGCATGCGGCTGGATAAGCGGAAATCGCCACAGGAAGAATCCAGACTAACACTTGAGGCCCAGGCTTCCCTCTCCTCACTATCCAACCAGGCCCTGACAAACTCAATGGCGACTTTCCCAACCACAGGCCAGCCGGTGATGGATACAACTCTCAAGGACATGCTGATGTCCCTCCAGTCCTCACTAATGGCAAACCTTGCCTCCCTTTTTACCAGAATGTCCGCGGACATTAATGATCTAGATCACAGAGTGACTCACATCGAACAAGGAATGGAGACATGCTCCACTACAGTTAATGCCATAATTGACACATACGAAGAGGTGAAAGGAGAACAAGAATGGGTATGCGCCAAACTCGCAGATTTGGAAGACAGGTCCCGAAGGAATAATGTAAAACTGAGGGGGGTCCCTGAGTCAATACTGCCCGCGGACCTATCCAACTACGCCAAAGAACTGATGCGCACCCTAGTACCAGAAGCATCCCCCCGTGACATTATTATTGACCGAATCCACAGAATCTCCAAACCCTCACACCTGGCGGCATCAATTCCCAGAGACGTGCTCATGAGAGTACAATTTTACCACGTCAAGGAAAAGTTGCTATATAATGCTAGGAAGCACAACTCACTTCCCCAGCCTTATTCCAACCTCCTGCTTCTCCCGGATCTATCCAAGTACACCCTACAACTGCGGAGGCACCTGAACCCCATCACTAAGGGGTTGACTAACCATAAAATCCAATATAAATGGAGATACCCTGCCACCCTCCTTATCACCAGGGACGGGACATCCCACATAATCAACGACTTGCCCTCAGGCCTTCGCCTCCTTCACACATGGGGCATCATCATTGAACCACCGGAAACATCAACTTCCTCACACCCAATTCAACTCCAGCAACGAAGACACCGAACCACAAGACGTCAGCTGGACAAGAATCTGCAAGACTCCCACACATGAATTCAGAGGTACTTGGGCTTCAGAAGGGGGGTCTTGGGGGAAGGGGGCTCTTAATGTCCCCAGCCCCTGATCCTCCCCACTCACGACCTACTCGCATACAAGTCCTCCCTGGCTGCGGAATTCTCTCCTTCCAGTCTTCTCTGCTATTGACTGTTTACCCCCATAGATTCGGCCCGTTAGCCGAATTGAGTTCTTGGTTTGTTCCTTTCTTTATTTTCTTTTGCTATTTTTTTTTTTTATCAACTCCAACAGCAATCTACGTTGTCTAGCTGTTGATAACCACGCATAGACCACAACCAGAGAAACGAATATCTGCTCATTGACACATTCTGTGTACAACCTTTTATAGGCTCACCGGAATCCACAAGGCACCCCACTAGGGCCTCAGACCATCCTCCAGCCTCGCCAGGAACAACGCAACCCGGACCACACCTGTACCTACCTCCTCTCCACCAACTATTCGTGAGTTGTCCGTCTGTTTACCTACCGAAGATAAACAATGACTCTCAATATTTTGTCTCTCAACGCGAACGGCCTTAATCATCCGGTTAAGAGACATTCGCTGTGGAAGACAGCCCATAAACTAAACAGCGACATACTATGCGTGCAAGAGACTCACTTCTCCAAAAACGCAACTCCATATTGTTTTAACAATAAATACCCCCACATTTTCAAAGCCTCTTACACGTCAAAAAAACGAGGAGTACTAATTGCGGTGAAAAACACAATTGACTTCCAACTAAAGCAGAAAATATCTGACGATAACGGCCGATTCTTAATCTTAATTTGTACAATTAACAAGACTGATTACACTCTCCTTAACATCTACGCACCCAATGCACGCCAAATGACCTTCATCCGCAAAACTATTCGCCTAGCCCAAAAGGTACAACAAGGACACTTAGTAGTATGCGGAGATTTCAATCTCCCACCTGACGCAACACTGGACTCATCGACGACCACCAGAAGGAAAGAATCTCCATTGAAAAACCTACTGGTAACTCAAAATTTGTATGACGTGTGGAGATGTCAACACGGGTCTGAAAAAGACTATACGCATTTCTCCCCACTCCATAACTCCTACTCTAGGATCGACTTGATCCTCACGGACAAGTGGATCCTACAGAACACTAGCGCATCTGTAATCCACACCGCGACCTGGTCCGACCACGCTCACATCACGATTACAATCTCAAACACACCCAGCTACCATAATACATTTTTGTGGAGAGCAAACAACCACATTTTGCAACACCCGGAATACAACCCCACAATCGCCTCACAAATTACTGAGTTCTTTGAACTTAACCGGGGGTCAGTGTCGGATCCGGTAGTGTGGAACGCGCACAAAGCATAGTGTATTGCTAAAAATGTCTTCCCATTTTAAAAAGCTAAAATCAAGACAAATAGACCATATAATGTCCCAAATCACGACAATTGAAAACATTAACAAAACCGATCCCCAACCTAATCACGCAGCGCAACTTATATCCCTCAGACAAAACCTTAGATCGATACTCCTAAATTCTTATGAACACATGCTAAGGAAACTAAAAGCAACCACATACTCGACTTCCAACAAAGCGGGGAAAATGCTAGCCAACAAAATTAAGGTTAGAAGAACTAAGATGAAAATCCCACATATCCTTCACCCACACTCTAAGCAACAATGTTCTAGCCCTCAAGATATTGCCAACGCTTTTAGCGACTACTATAAGGACCTATATAACCTCAAAAATGACCCCTCCTCACACCAGCCCTCTAAAAAGGACATTAATGATTTTCTGAACACAATTAACTTACCAACCCTAACAGAAACCCAACTACAAAAGCTAAACAGCCCATTTTCAGAAGAAGAAATCCTTGCAACCATTAAAACCATACCCATAGAGAAATCACCAGGCCCAGACGGGTTTACAGGAGAATACTTTAAACAGTTTGCACAATACCTCGCCCCACATTTAGTTGAAGCATTCAACAAAGCGGCCTATGAGGCTCAATTCCCCAGCGAATCGCTAAATGCCCTGATCGTAACACTTCCTAAGCCAGGTAAAGAACCAACCTCCCCCCAAAACTTCCGCCCCATATCCCTTTTAAACGTTGACTTAAAGATCTACGCCAAATCTATAGCCCACAATGCTAGTCCCGTAAATCGCTAAGCGACCCCTTAACTCGGAGTATCCGGCGAAACAACTTACGAAGTTGATTTACACCCCGCTCCATAACACGTTTGACAAATTTCATAAGAGGACATTTGGGCAGACCCGGACCACTAAAGAGATACCCATACCAAAATTACCAACGTTCCTAAAGAAGAAGACTTTTACCCGACAAATCGAAAACATCAACCCAAAGACAATCCCAACCATTCAATTAACACAAGTCTTTT
>BLSH010323909.1:102538-115758 GCA_018402905.1 Glandirana rugosa | reverse complement strand
ATGTTATAACTGGAAGTCACGTTTCTAAACGGGACGTAATTATGAAAAAAAAAAACAGAATTAGACTACCGGTCGTAGTACGTTGGGTGAAGGAGACTCGAGTCCAGTAGACTAAGGACCTGGGTGGGGTCGGAAACTAATCTGTCACTTTAACTTAATCACTTCACCTAACTTAGGAACACGACGAAGAAGGAGAGTGTGAGGTCGGAACGTCATGTCCCTTACGTTCCCTGTATATGATCCAGTCTAAGTGTATGAATGGGACGAACGTAAATTTTTTATATATTATATAATGTTAAATTGAAAGCAAGTATAAAAGACACAAATCAATTCAACACTGTAATCATTAATACTGTACATTATTAAATATATTTTTTAAATGCAAGCAGGGTAAGTATGTGAATCTGACCTAGTATATGTCCCTTGCATTCCCTGTACTGCAAGGCTGGAGTGTGAGAGGAAGAAGCAGCACAAGGATTCAATCCACTTCACTAATTCAATTTCACTGTCTAATCAAAGGCTGGGGTGGGTCCAGGAATCAGATGACCTGAGCTCAGAGGAAGTGGGTTGCATGATGCTGGCCATCAGATTAAGACAAAAAAAAAAAGTATTAATGCAGGGCAAATCTTTGCACTGAAGGTCAATATTGTAGCATAATCTGGTTTTGTTATTATTACTGTAGGTAATTTAAAAGATAATGTCTTTATTTTATGATTTTTGGACAGAGTCCTGCTTAACCACTTGCCCTCATACTTGACGGGACGGTTTTACCGAGATACTGCTGCAGGCATCATCCCAGATAGCAAGCAATTATGTTGCACGTTTGAAAATTATTTGCTAGGCTATTGCTAGACTTGCCAGGCTTCACAAGTTTGTTGCGCAATTACAGCAAGTCCACATTGCATGGCTCCAGATCAACTTTCATTGCAAACATTCTGCAAGTCCGCTGCAAATTCTGGTTCAGTTATGTTGTGCAATAGTCATCCCACCACAGGGGTCACTGTGGCTGAATTGTCATGTTGTAGACTTGCAGAGCTCTTGTTGTAGACTCACCACTGCAACTTTGCTTTTGCTAGAGACTTGCCACGCAAATATGCTACAAATTGGAAAAGTGTCAACTAGAACGTGTGCTTCGAGTTCTCTGCAAGTGTACAACTTGCCAATGAAAATGTACAGCAAGTTAACAAGACTTACAATTCAACACTGCCACAAATGTGTGGCAAGTTATCCTTCTAATCTGGGATACTGGTATTGTTTTCTTCAGCCAGCAGAATATTTTCAGGTAACAGCAATCCTAGTAGCTAAATAGCCACTGGATTGCTTTTACAGGCAGCCAGAGGGGGTCCCAGACCGGAACGGCCCCAATCATCTCTATGGTCTAAGAAACTGGAAGCGACGAGTATTCAGTTTTAAACAAAGCATTACTCATTTGAGAAAAGCATCGGATCATACCAATTTTGGTATGATCCAAAGCTTTTAAGGGAAGAGAAGAGATCTGGGGTCTAATAGACCCCAGATGTCTCAGTAAAGAGGACCTGTCACTGCCTATTGCTATCACAAGGGATGTTTACAAAAAAAATAAAGGTACAGTGTAAAAAAATAAAAATATTAAAGCACCCTCATCTCTCCGTGCTTGCGCGTGAAGGCAAACGCATGCATCGGTACATAAACAGCGATCACACCACACCTGTGAGGTATCACTGCGAACGTCAGCTCAAGAGCAATAATTGTAGCACCAGACCTCATGTGTAAATCTTAAGTGGTAACCTACATGTGATTGTAGGTGATTGTAGCTATATTATTGCAATTGCAACAGAGAAAATTTAGTACTGTCTGTGATATTTTTTTACTTGCACTAACATACAATTTTTCAGGACAATATTTTGGGGTGTGTCCCCTTCTTCAAGGCCCAAGCAGTACTGATTCACAAAAGTTTTTAGCAGTATGTTAAAAAAAAAAAATCTGAAAGGAAAAACAAACACACACAAACCAATGTATATGGTGATGGTAATGAAGCTAGCAGCAGGGTCACTGAGATAAGACAGAGAGAGAGCTATAGACTTGGGGGTGGGGGGGGGGATGACAGTCACAGAGGGGGACATAAAACTGTAGTGTAATGGGCAAGGAAAACAATATCTAAATTGAAGCCGTTATTTTTTAGTTTCAGTAGTTTTTAGTCATTATGCAGGATCCTGCCGCTACCTGACCCAGACACCCCATAGGGAGCAAAGCTTTGTCCCAGGGAAGGGTGGTGGCGCACCCAGACCAGTGTCATTGTCTAGTGGATTGAGATGTTTGAAAATACATTATCAACATAGAAAATAAACAACATTGTAGTTAACTTAGAAAGTCCATAACAAGTGAAATCCGAAGTATGTCAGTTTATAGCCGTACACAGAGGGTACATTTAAAGTTGGTTGCCATAGATGGGCAAGAGGATCTTGCCTACTGATGGATAAGAGGGGGGGAAGGGGGAAAGGGGGGGAGGGGAAGCTGGTCAAGTTGTTGAGGAAGGGACTCTAGAAAGGGTTTAAAGTTATGTCTATAGAGCTGTGAGGTGGGCAAAGTTAGTTGGATTCCCAAATATGTCAATTGGTAGGGGGACCATACATAGGGAAATTGGTTTATTAAACAAGCTTGTAAGGGGGGTGTGATATTTATACCTAATATTTGTGATTTAGTGGTGTTTAGTTTGTAGTAAGAAATGGCACTGAAGTCTTCTAAGAGTTTTTGTGTCTCACGGAGCGATGTCTCCGGGTTGGAGAGTATTAGCATGACATTGTCCGCAAAGAGGCTGATTTTGTGTTCAGTCTTTTTTATGGTGAGGCCTGTGATGTTGGGATGAGAACGGAATCTCTCAGCCAATGGTTCCATCAGTAGCATAAAAATAATGGGCAATAGGGGACAGCCCTGACGTGTGCCATTAGTTATGTGTATAGTTTTGGAGTTGAGTCCTGATGTGAGAACTGTGGCTGATGGAGTGGAGCAGAGGGAAAGTATGACGGTTTGAATCCATCCTGTAATACCAAATGTGTTGAGCATTGCCCTAAGAGCATAAACATGGCCTTGAAAACCAGAAGACCAGAAGAAAAAATCTCCTTCAATACAAAGAGAAAAAAAACAAATAACCGTGTACCTCTAGTCACTACATACTACTACACTACAGCACTAGAAAGGATAAAAAAAATAATCAAAGATTTACAACCCATTATAACAGAGGATGAAACTCCAAAGAAATATTCCAACAACCCCCAATATTGGCTTTCAGACAACCACCCAATCTCAGACATAAACTAATCAGCAGGAAACTTCACTCAGATTATGAAGTCGTGAATAATGGAAGCAAACCCTGCAATAAAAAAATGCTGCAAACTGTGCAACCAGATCAATCAATCTAGAAGTGTCACACACACAAATGAAACCTTCAATATCATGGGATCATACAGCTGTACTTCTAGTAATGTTGTGTACCTCATTCAATGCAAAAAGGTGCAGGAAATTATCTTATGTTGAGAAAATAGGACAGAAGTTGAAAACTAGGATGAATTTACACAGACATTCCATCAAGGAACATAAAGAAGACACTTTCTGCACACCTGTGGGACATCACTTCTCACAACCGGACCACACTATTGAAGACCTTAATGTCTTAGTTCTTAAAGGGAATTTCAGAACTATCCAGGAAAGGGAAACATTTGAACTGACAATGATTCTTCTTTTTGACACAAAAAAATAACGGCTTAAACTTAGATATTGGTTTCCTTACCCATTACACTACAGTTTTATGACCCCCTCTGTGACTGTAACCCCCCAGTCTATAACTCTCCCTCTATCTTATCTCAGTGACCCTGCTGCTAGCTTTATTACCATCACCATATACATTGGTTTGTGTGTGTTTTTTGTTTTTCCTTTTTTTCCTTTCGCTCAGAGATTTTTTTTTAACATTCTGCTAAAACTTTTGTGAATCAGTACTGCTTGGACCTTGATGAAGGGGACACACCCCGAAAAAGATTGTCCTGAAAAAGTGGTAACCTATAAAGGATTTTAAACTGTTGCCTATAAATAATATAATGTATGTAATTTATTGCTGTTCCACGGGAGTGCGCAATTTTAAAGCATGACATGTTTCCATTTACTCAGCGTAACATCAAATTCTATATTTTACCAAACAATTGGGTATTATATTGTGTTTTTGTGCATTATAATTATAGTGTATTTTTTTTCAACAAAATTGCATTTGAAAAGCTGCTGTGCAAATAACATGTCTCAAAAAATTGCAACACCCACCATTTTATTCTCTAGGGCTTCTACTTTAAAAATAAATATAATGTTTGAGGGTTCTAAATAATTTGCTAGCAAAACTGATTTACAGTATCTCACAGAAGTGAGTACACCCCTCATATTTTTGTAAATATTTTATTATATCTTTTCTTGTGATAACACTGAAAAAATAATTTGCTGCAATGTAAAGTAGTGAGTGTACAACTTGCATAACACTGTGAATTTTCTGTACCTTCAAAATAGCTCAACACACAGCCATTAATGTCTAAACCGCTGGCAACAAAAGTGAGTACACCCCTAAGTGAAAATGTCCAAATTGGCTCATTTTCCCTCCCCGGTGTCATGTGACTCATTAGTGTTACAGGGTCTCAGGTGTGAATGGGGAGCAGGTGTGTTAAATGTGTTAAATTTGGTGTTATCGCTCTCACTCTCTCATACTGGTCACTAGAAGTTCAAGATGGCCCCTCATGGCAAAGAACTCTCTGAGGATCTGAAAATAAAAAAAATTTGCTCTACATAAAGATGGCCTAGGCTATAAGAAGATTGCCAAGACCCTGAAACTGAGCTGCAGCACGATGGCCAAGACCATACAGTGGTTTAACAGGACAGGTTCCAGTCAGAACAGGCCTTGCCATGGTTGACCAAAGAAGTTGCATGTGCTCAGCATCGTATTCAGAGGTTGTCTTTGGGAAATAGATGTATGAGTGCTGCCAGCATTGCTGCAGAGGTTGAAGGGGTGGGGGGGTCAGCCTGTCAGTGCTCAGACCATACACCGCACACTGCATCAAATTGGTCTGCATTGCTGTTGTCCAAGAAGGAAGCCTCTTCCAAAGATGATGCACAAGAAAGCCTGCATACAGTTTGCTGAAGACAAGCAGACTAAGGACACGGATTACTGGAACCATGCGCTGTGGTCTGATGAGACCAAGATAAACTTATTTGGTTCAGATGGTGTCAAGCGTGTGTGGCAGCAACCAGATGAGGAGTACAAAAACAAGTGTGTCTTGCCTACAGTCAAGCATGGTATGGTGGTGGGAGTGTCATGGTCTGGGGCTGGCGGCACTGGGGAGCTACAGTTCATTGAGAAAAACATGAATGCCATGTTCCGTGACATACTGAAGCAGAGCATGATCCCCTCCCTTGGGAGACTGGGCTGCAGGGCAGTATTCTAACATGATAACGACCCCAAACACACCTCCTAGATGACCACTGCCTTACTAAAGAAGCTGAGGGTAAAGGTGATGGACTGGCCAAGCATGTCTCCAGACCTAAACCCTATTGAGCATCTGTGGGGCATCCTCAAAATGGAAGGTGGAGGAGTGCAAGGTCTCTAACATCCACCAGCTCCATGATGTCGTCATGGAGGAGTGGAAGAGGACTCCAGTGGCAACCTGTGAAGCTCTGGTGAACTCCATGTCCAAGAGGGTTAAGGCAGTGCTGGAAAATAATGGTGGCCACACAAAATATTGACACTTTGGGCCCAATTTGGACATTTTCACTTAGGGTTGTACTCACTTTTGTTGCCAGCGGTTTAGACATTAATGGCTGTGTGTGGAGTTATTTTGAGGGGACAGCAAATTTACACTGTTATACAAGCTGGACACTCACTACTTTACATTGTAGCCAAGTGTCATTTCTTCAGTGTTGTCACATGAAAATATATTATAAAATATTTACAAAAATGTGAGGGGTGTACTCTTGTGAGATACTGTATGTAATTGACTGCAGCCTTTTCAGGTTACAGTATGTAGGATGCACTACAAGGTCTCTGCACACTAGGATAAGTGAGCATTACAGTGGTACTGCCTCAAGCAATATAAAAAATATGTCTAAAGTATCAAAACATTTTAAAGCAATACATGATGGCAACATGACCTCACTTTCCTGCTGGAACAGAGAAAGGTCCTTCTCCCATTTGTAGCACACATTTGTAGCATTAATAGTACCATTTAGGTAGGCTTGATGATCAGATGTCCACTAACTTTTAGCCCAACGATCCTGTAAGATTGTCAGCCAAGGTGTTAAATTTCCATTTCTAGCAGCATCTGTTCGTTTACTAAAAAGAAAGGCGTCAGTCCCTCACGCAGTTGATTGAGTTCCTTTCGCAGACTCTCCTCTCCAAACATCATGCAGATTATGCTCTGTCCGGCAGGCAGGGACTTTATACACAACTTAAGTTGTTGTACGACATGCATCTTAGTGTCTGCTGGGTCAGTGCCAAACAAGTCAATGTCAAATCGATAAGTGGCATCTGCATAAGGCACTGGGTATGCTGGAGTACCGAGGCTGAGGAACCCAACAGAAGAGGGTGGTAGGGATGGTAATCCTCCACTCACTTTTTCATGGTCAATATGATGTCCTTCTGCATTGCTTCTTGTATGTTGAGCGTGTGAGTAGATCCAAGTAATTTTCCTTTCAAAGAGCATTTCCAAATTGGACTTTTGGGTGGTAAGTGGAAGCCATCCCTGCATCAAGAGACCCCCAGGAAGCAGATCTTCTGCAATCTTTGTCCCATCAAAGAGTTTGAGAACCTCAGCAGGTTCCAGAATGGTGTAATTATTCAACTGGCCCACATTGTCCAGACAAGTCTCTAACAATCTGATGGCTTCCTCAAGCTGGTCAGAGGGAAGGATCATACACACCACAGCCTGGTGAAGAAAAGAGAATGAATGCATTGGCATGTATGAAGGCTTTAAATTGGTTCTAAAGCCAAAAGTTTTTTTTACCTTAAAGTGGAAGTAAACCTTTTTTTTACTTGTACCTACATGTAAGCCTATAATGAGGCTTACTTGTAGATAGTGAATATGTCACCGGCCCATGTACTCTACACATGCCGCCTCTTCAGAGCTCCGAGCCACGGTCCGTGGTTACTGCGTGCATGCGCAGGAGTGGCGTTATTGCGGCGCTGTCAATCAGACGGCCAGAGAATGCAAACCCAGAAGGAAGACTGAGTGAAGATGGAAGCCCTGTCAGTGGCAACAGCGCACTGCTGAAGGGCTTCGTTCTAAGGTAAGTATTTCATAATGTGCTAGTATGCAAAGCATACTAGCACATTAAGCAATTGTCCTGCAGGGTTTAAAAAAAAAGTGTGGTTTACTAGCGCTTTAATGCATTATATGCATTAAGGTAAAAACCTTCTGTGCTGCGGGATACCCCCAGCCCCCCCTTCTTTTTACCAGAGCCCAGTCTGATCCAGCAATGTGCACGAGACCAGCGGCTCTCGCGGCGGTCTCCCTCCTCATTTGGCAGATTGATAGCAGAGGAAGCCATTGGCTTCTGCTGCTCTCAATCAAATGCTGAGCCGCCCCGCTCTGTGTCAAGAGAGAGAGCATGCACATGTGCCCCAATGGAAAGTGGGTTTCCGTGGGAGCACTTGCCAAAGAGGAGGGGCCTGGAGCCTTAAAAGAATATTTATTATCACTTTAAGTAGAACTATTGGCAAAATAAAAAAAACATTGACATGCATGACGTTGTTTGTCAGTAGCATTAAAGTGATTGTAAAACTTTGTTCTTTTTTTTTAAATAACAAACATTGTAATGAGATCACGCACTAGATACATGAAAAGCTGTAGCTATCGGCCATCTTGTTCAGAAATCAGACATCAGCCATGACAGTTTGGCCTAATAGATACACATTGCAGAAGTAACCTTACTCCCTCCCTCCTCCCTTCAGTCATGGAGTCCATAAGCTCACTTCAAAAGAACCATTATCTCAGCTCAGATACATCAGAAACCACCACTGGGGCAGTGCAGGGCTGTAAACAGCTAATAGAGTCATGGCCCAATGTCTGTTTTTGCTGTACAGGCCTATCGTAAAACTATAACCAGATCCATTAAGAATACAGAGCATACCATCAAAGGATGCTCAGAATTAATGAGGGTGGTAAAAAGGCATTCAGAGCAGAAGTGACCTTTCAGAGACCTCTACCCAATTCAAAACTTAAGAAATCATCACATGATTTATAAATTCAGACAGGAACATGACACCTTAATAAAAAGTATATATATGAATGTGGAATTTCACACTGAATGACTGAAGTCCAGGCATACCCATGTTCAGACATACCAAAGGGAAGATAGCTGTCAGTTGCCTCCTAGGAGACAAGATTATTTGAGCTATCATGTGTCTAGTATCTCTGGACATGAAATTCCATGCTGAATCATAGTTTCTCACTTTCAGGAAAGCAGTTTGTATATATTGGGAGATATGAATAATGGTATAAAAACTGTATGCAAGGGAGGGTAATTATACTAATATCCACCCCAGACAGCCCATGGACCCTCCTATCTCTTTCTAGTGGTCAGGGGCATATGGCCCCACCACTTTTATCCCAGAGAAAAAGGGAAATGCCAAGACAGTGGACAGTTCTCCTTTTACCATCAAACCAGGAACATCTGCAAGTTGAGAACCATTTTGACTCATCGACCAAGCTCTGTTCAACCCTAGGACATTGATTGCAAGTATCTCTCCTCCTTAAATTCTACCTTATCCCTTTGTTTCTGTATTATGTCTTTATTGCTTTGCAATACCTTTTTTCTGTAATTATTTTATTTTATTTGCACCAATTTTGACCTTTTCATTATTAAACCTTATTTTGAAAAGTGTTAACCTTGTCGCTAAGCTCTTAATGCAATATAATGAAGCTTCCTTGAAGAGTGCTACTGTTCAGGATAAATCAACTGAATATACCTGTCTGTGGTGGCAGTGTGTGTGTTACAAGTGATTATTCTAAAATCATAATTGGTAATGCTAGATTGGTGGAAATCCTGACTCTTCCGTAAGTAAATAAAGGGTCAGTGGTTGCTTAAATTAGCCCGGTGACACTCGCTCTCAGGCTGCTGGCACCTAGATTGTGGATTGTGGTCCCACAAGCTGGAAAATCTTTGTGCTGGATGCAGCTGAGAGTGGCATTGTTACTGTGACAGCACAGTGTGAGATTGGTCGGTCCTCTGTCACGAGTTAGTAAGGAGGGCAGGGATCTGATACCCGCATTTGTCACAAACATGTCATACTTACCTCTCAATCCTCTTCTTCTGAGGTCCCTCCGCAGTGCTCCTAGCTCCCGGGTCCTGCTGCTGCCTCCATTGACACAGACAGCAGGACTCCCACAGCATTGGATTTGATTGACAGCAGGGGGAGTTAATGGCTGCTCTGCTATCATTCTATCCAATCATAACTCGAGACATCGGCTGGAGCGGGTGTGCTCATCCCCGACGCGGAAAAGACAGGGTTCAGGTAAGTAAAACGGGGCTGGGGGGGCTGCTACACTAAAGGAGGTTTTTCACCTTAATGAATAGAATACTGCATTACAGATTTTTCACACTACCTGCACTTCGGACCTGGGTAGGCCGCAGCATGTTGTGTCAGACGCCATTCCCTGAGCCAGGACCTAGAGGGAGATCCTGTAAGAACCATCATCATCTGCATCTCTACCAAATAGAAAGAGTGCAGCCCTGATGAAGAAATCCTTAGTAAGAGACACCCAGTGTCTATGTGCCGATGAATAGATAGGTGATAAAGTGCTTCAGTGCCAATCCACCGCCACCATTTATACTAGCAGCTCACCTCAATTATCTGGCTCTTATTACAGGAGCCAAAATGAGCATGTTGTCCCATTCATGGACCAGTATGAACAAATAGAGGGGTGTCACCAAGCAACTTCCAGGGAATGCAATCCTGTGTACAGGATCGTTCCATGTGTTCCATTGACATCATATAAAATAAATTAATATATCTAGTGCTTTAAAATTAAAACAATCCTGCTTTATTAAAAATAGATATACTCACAGATGTAGCACTGTAGCTCAGTGCACGGCTTCCAGCATATTAAAAACTCATGGTACAACTCATAGGATGTATTGTCCTGGAGACAGCGATGGTCTTAGGTCACGTCACTTCCTGGTCCCAGATGTGTTGCGTTCCAAACACCGGAACTTTGCCAGCGGATGTGACAAATCGAACCCGCAGATATACTGACCATCAAATCATGTGATTCCAGGAACTTCCAACCACCATCAATACAATTTCCAGACTCCGCCTGTCAAAACAACTAGGCGGAGACGTGTCCCCACGGAGTAAAAACCCTGTTTAAAGGTTCCCATATCATTAGTCAACAACGGTTGGAAGTGAATAAGCAATGTCTATATTTGAAGAATCAATATATTGGGAGAACCTCGAGACCTTTACATGTTCGTCTGAGGGAACATATAAGTAATATTAAAAAGGGACTTAGAACCCACAGTGTATCATTGCATTTCAGGAAACCTCATGATAGAAATCAGAGCTCTCTAAAATTCTGGGGATTGGAACATGTGGTTAAACACTGGAGAGGGGGTAATTATATCCACCAGCTGAGTAAAAGGGAGTCCTTTTGGATACATCAAACTTCAGTTTTAGCACCGAATGGGTTAAATGTTGAGTTTGAGTTGATGTTGAGTCGATGACGTTTTTTTTAAGTTTAAGTTTCCTTTAAAAAATGAACTCTTTGGGATTATATAAATGTCTTAATACCCCTTTTTTATGTAATTTTGTGCCCTTTATGTATTTTGTGTAATATATGGATTTTCTATACTGTTTAGCAATGTATATATAAGCATAGTGCTATATTTGAACATTGCAGTACATTGCAGTAGGAGTGAGACAGCGATGGTCGCGGAGCTGTTGTAATTTAATACGAGTGTTTATTCACTTCCAACCATTGTAGACTAATGATATGGGACCTTTAAACAGGGTTTTTACTCTGTGGGGAGACGTCTCCGCCTAGTTGTTTTGACAGGTGGAGTCTGGAAATTGTATTGACGGTGATTGGAAGTTCCTGGAATCACATGATTTGATGGTCAGTATATCTGCGGATTCGATTTGTCACTTACGCATCTGCTGGCGAAGCTCCAGTGTTTGGATCGCAATGCGTCCGGAACCAGGAAGTGACGTCACCTACGACCATCGCTGTCTCCGGGACAATACATCCTATGAGTTGTACCATGAGTTTTTAGTTCCAAAAGTATTTTATTGAGAACATATTCAGAAAATACATACATGTCAATGAGAGATGCGTTACATGTTCAGCTTCTGTTTTTGAACATATGAAACATAATATGACTTCTGTCAACGTATGAGGCTTCAACCTTGTATATAACATGGAGTAGCAACTGTTCATGTCATAGTTCCAAATATGTTGAGCTATATTGTGCTATTCGTTAGAGAATCCTAGCGTTTGCGTCTTGAATATTGAGAACACCAGGGGTATGGTTCGTGATTTCATGGTTTAGGGTGTTCTGCCAATTCCGGGACTCCCCCTGGCGCCTCCAGACCGCCCGGCCACCCCCAACGGGGGACAAGAGGCAGGGCGGGGGCGCCGCGGAGGGTCCCGCCGAGCTGGTCCAACAGGTAAAGGACTTCTCCCTGTTTGTGTGTTTATGTGGAGGTGACCTAGGGGTCATCTCTTGCGTGTGACTTCAAGTGTATTTCGTTATGTGTTATGTGGTGTCATGTTTGTCTTTACGAGATTGCTGTGAGTGTGGAGTATTCTGCCGATGTCTTAAAATGTTGCCAACAGGTCCATATGGTTTGGAATTTTTGTGGGGTGTCATTTGCTTGATGTATTAGATCCTCCATTTCTTGTATTTTATTGATTCTCTTGAACCAGTCCTGTATGGTGGGGGGGTTGGATGATTGCCAGTAGGCCGGAAGGGTCATTTTGGCTGCGTTGAGTAGGTGTAGTGTGAGGGATTTCCTGTAGTGCTTTTGGGGGATTGAAGTGTGATGTAGGAGTAATTGTGCTGGTGAGAACTCTAGGGTGTATGAGGAGATCTGGGAAGTCAGACGGTGCACTTCCTTCCAGAAAGGAACAATCTTGGGACAGGACCACCAAATATGTAGAAAAGAACCTATTTCTTCGGAGCAGCGCCAGCATTTTGGCGTGATGGATGGGTTCATTTTGTGAAGTCGTTGAGGAGTTTTGTACCATTTTGAGAGTATTTTGAACCCATTTTCTTGGGCTGAGACATTGATCGACCCTTTGTGGATGTGTGTGAGGATATTATCCCAGTCCGTTGGGGATAACTCTACATTTAGGTCCTTCTCCCAAGATTTAATGTAGGTATTTTGTTTGAAATCTGAGTTGGTGAATAGGGCGGCATATAGTGTCGAGATCAAGTGTCTTTGTGGTTCAGACTGCTTGCAGAGTTCTTCAAATGTCGTGCGTGATCTGGAGAATTTCATTTTGTCTCTGGGTTTATTTAGGTAGTGTTGTAACTGCCGGTACGTCCAGAAGTACGAAGAGTTGTTTGAGTTTACTGCCATGAATTTCTCGTATGTTATGAATGTACTTTTTTCAAAGAAGAAGTCTGCCCGCAGGTTATGGTTTGGGTTGATTTCTGGGAGGAGATGGGTATTGAGTTCCGGGGTGAAGTCGGGATTGAATGAGATGGGGGTGAGCGGACCCGGAGTTGAAGATATGTTAAAATGTTTACAGCATCTTCCAAGTGTTGTAAGAGGAGGGTGGATCAGTGGGTGTTGTTTGATTTCTTGGAGGGAATGTGTAATAGGTAGCCAAGTTAAGCAGTGTAGTGGGGTATGTAGAAAGGCTTGTTCAATTGCCACCCATGCCTTAGAGCTAGCATGTATATGCCAATCCACAATTTTTGTGAGCTGGCACGCTGTTTGGTATTTGGAGAAATCCGGGAATCCTATGCCTCCTTTCGTTTTAGGGAGCGTCAGTTTGTCCATACTAATTCTGGGGGTTTTTTTGCCCAGATAAAATCCGAGCAGGCTTTTTTGAGAGATGCCAAATAGGGCTTGGGGAGGGTGATGGGTATGGTTTGCATGAGATACAATGAACCTTCTACGACATTTGTAAAATTGTATAGAAGTTGAGGCCCAGGCGAGTGGGGGTAGAGTAAGTTAGGGCTGAAGTGGGGCCTTGAGTTATGGGTAGAGG
>BLSH010323909.1:73616-93050 GCA_018402905.1 Glandirana rugosa | reverse complement strand
TATTTACGTCGGACAAGTCACGGGTTGTCGAGTCGGACAAGTCACGGGCCGTCGAGACGGAGAAGTCACGGGCCGTCGAGTCGGACAAGTCACGGGCCGTCGAGTCGGACAAGTCACGGGCCGTCGAGTCGGACAAATCACGGGCCGTCGAGTCGGACAAGTCACGGACCGTCGAGTCGGAAAAGTCATGGACCGTCGAGTCGAAATGGGGGGTGTGTCATCAAAAGGAAGGGAGGAGGGTGTCATCCCTGGAGACGGGGGTATGTTATTACAGTAGACGGAGGGGTATAGTCACAGGACGGGGGAAAGTGCAGTGTGGGGGGGTGATAGACGGGTGTGACGTGAAAGGGGGCAGGACACTGATATGGGGAGGCAGATGACATTATTGTATGGGGGCAGAGGTCCCTACTGTGGGAGGAGGGAAGGAAAACTACTGTGTGGGGGGTAAAGCTGAGCTGCCAGGTACTGAAAAGGCTGAGCTGCCAGGCACTGAACAGGCTGAGCTGCCGGGCACTAAACAGGCTGAGCTGCCGGGCACTGAACAGGCTGAGCTGCCGGGCACTGAACAGGCTGAGCTGCCGGGCACTGAAGAGGCAGAGCTGCCGGGCACTGAACAGGCTGAGCTGTTGGGCACTGAACAGGCTGCATTTATGGGCACTGAACAGGCTGCATTGATGGACATTGAACAGGCTGCATTGATGGGCACTGAACAGGGTGAACTGCTGGGCACTGAATAGGCTGCATTAATGGGCACTGAACAGGATGAGCTGATGGTCACTGAACAGGCTGAGCTGATGGGCAGTAAACAGGCTGCATTGATGGGCACTGAACAGGCTGGATTCAAGGGCACTGAACAGGCTGAGCTGCTGGGCACTGAGTAGGTTGCATTGATGGGCACTGAACAGGCTGCATTGATGGGCACTGAACAGGCTGGATTCAAGGGCACTGAACAGGCTGAGATGATGGGCACTGAAGAGGCTGAACTGATCGGCACTGAAGAGGCTGCATTGATGGGCACTGAACAGGCTGAGCTGCTGGGCACTGAAAAGGCTGCATTTATGGGCACTGAACAGGCTGAGCTGATGGGCACAGAACAGAGTGAATTGATGGGCACTGAACAGGCTGCATTGATGGGCACTAACCAGGCTGAGCTGATGGACACTGAAAAGGCTGCAGTAATGGGCTCTGAACAGGCTGCATTGATGGCCACTGAACAGACTGCATTGATGGCCACTGATCAGGCTGCATTGATAGGCACTGATCAGGCTGCATTTATGGTCACTGAACAGGCTGCATTTATGGTCACTGAACAGGCTGCATTGATGGGCACTGAAAAGGCTACATTGATGGGCACTGTTGAGGCTGCATTGATTGACACTGGTGAAGCAGCATTGATTGACACTGGTGAGGCTGCACTGAAGAGGCTGAGCTGATGGGCACTGGTGAGGCTGCATTTATGGGCACTGATGAGGATGAGCTGATGGGCACTGGTGAGGCTGCATTGATGGGCACTGGTGAGGCTGCATTGATGGGCACTGGTGAGGCTGCATTGATAGGCACTGGTGAGGCTGAGCTGATGGACACTGGTGAGGCTGCATTTATGGGCACTGATGAGGCTGAACTGATGGGCACTTTTGAGGTTGCATTAATGGGCCCTGATGGGGCTGCATTGATGGGCACTGGTGAGGCTGCATTGATGAACACTGGTGAGGCTGCATTGATGGGCACTGTTCAGGCTGCATTAATGGACACTGGTGAGGCTGCATTGATTGGCACTGACAAGGCTGAATTGATGGGCACTGATCAGGCTGCATTGATGGGCACTGATCAGGCTGCATTAATGGGCACTGGTAAGGCTGCATTGATTGGCGCTGACAAGGCTGCACTGATGGGCACTGCGGAGGCTGCACTGATGGGCACTGATGAGGCTGCACTGATGAGCACTGTGAGTATAATTCACTCTTGAAATGTGCTTTAAAATGCATGGTTTTCCCTTTTATGAACAAGAAAATAATGACGTTAAGTGGTTGGGCGGTTATACTAATGCTATGGGGCTGGCATGAAACGATTTCCAGAAAAAACATATATATCATACAATCATTACATACATACACTGCATATATCATTTGAGGAAAATATGCTTATAAAATAGTTTACTATTTGTCAATAAAAAAAATATATATATATATATATATTTATATTTATATGTCCCCGGATTTCATTTTAAAAATCTGGTCACCTTAACCACTTCAGCCCCGGAAGGATTTCCCACTTTAGGACCAGAGCACTTTTTGCGATTTTGCACTGTGTCGCTTTAACTGACAATTACACAGGCGTGCGACATTGTACCCAAACCAAATGTGCGTCCTTTTTTTCCCACAAATAGAGCGTTCTTTTGGTGGTATTTGATCACCTCTGCGTCATTTCTGATCGCCGCTATAAACAAAAGAAGAGCGACAATTTTGCAAAAAAAAAAACAAATTTCTTACTTTTTGCTAAAATACATATCCAAAAAAAAATATATAAAAAAAAACATTTTTTTCATCGGTTTTGCCCGATTTATATTCTTCTACATATTTTTGGTAAAAAAAAAAATCGCAATCGGAGTTTATTGATTGGTGTGTGCAAAGGTTGCCGCGTTTACGGATCAGGAGAATTCATTTCTGGGGATTTTTTTTTTTATTGTTTACTAGTAATGGCGGTGATCTGCAATTTTTAGCGGTACTGCAATATTGGGGCGGACATGTCGGACCATTTTGACACTTTTTTGGGACCACTGGCATTTATACAGCGATCAGTGCTATAAAAATGCACTGATTACTGTGTAAATGCCATTGGCAGTGAATGGGTTAACCTGCAGGGGGAGCTCTAAGGGTTAACTGTGTTCCCTGGGCGTGTTCTAACTGTATGTGGGCTGCCCTGGCTGGGGAAAGGGGATGATCAGGGCTTCCATATACAGGAAGCCTGTGATCACCGCCCTTCCCCCTTTATGAGAACGGAGATCCGTGTTTACATACACGGACCTCCATTCTCTGACTGCGGGGGGGGGGCCATGGCGGGTAGCCGGCGGCGATTGAGTCCGCCCTACCCGCTCCCTGGACCCCCCCCCAACACAGTGAGCGTGCAAGCGCGCCTCCGGTCAGGTGACGGCGGCGTTTCGCGATAACGAGCCATCTTGCTGCCATCATGGTGAGGCGGGCGGTCGGCAAGTGGTTAAACTTATGTGCACTGCTAGGTAGCACTTATGGGCGTCACTAATAGATAGCACTGATGGACAGCCTTTATGGGCACTGATAGGCAGCACTAATGGCCACTGATTGGCATCACTGATTGGCACCACTGGTGGGCACTGATTGGCATCACTGGTGGTCACAGGTGGCCATCACTGGTGGACACTGGCATGCATCGCTGACGGGACTGCACTGATTTTCAATGCACTGATTATCAAACCACAAGACACAATATAACTCTATGGGAAAGCACAGCTGACCCACTCCAAACATGTGCGTAAGCTGTGCTGCACCTGCGGTGGGGCAAAACCACACCTCAGTGGTGTGAAAAAGTCGCCTAAAGATTCTTCAACCAAATGTTTAATTTGTCATTTCTGTATTGAGTAGACAACATGGGAATCGGTTTAATGGTAGGGAGAATCAGAACATAATAAATGAAAACCGTGCAGCGCAAAAAATATTAATATATTAAAAAATATATAAAATCCTATAAAATATATAATAGAAAGTCCAAATAAATTTCCATAAAAAGGTCATAAAAAAGATCACGAAAAAGATCCTAGAAGTGCCTAAAGATGGCACTTCAGGCAAGTTTATTTACGTGCGGGAGATTAGCGTGGCTCTCGATTACGAAATCCTGTAACGCGTACAGGGGAAGGAGCCACGCATGAGGCCACATGTGGCCATCCTACTGGATTATATGTGTATACACAGAGCGCTCGTTAGTGCAATTGTGACAAGTGGCAGAATTGTAAGTGGTTTAACATTTATTGAATAAATGATTGTATGACAGAGAGCACTAGATTCTTTCTATTTTCATTTATATCGATATCCACGATCCCACGGAGGAATTGCCTGTCTCAATCCCACTCAGACCATTGGGAGACTATTAGATCCCTTCATGGGAATGCTTGTTTGACCGCCATGTTTGTTCAGGGGGTCATGGTTCTAAGGTGTGTATGATGGAGGTGCTGCACATTATAAGACACCTTCAAGTTCAATCTAGAGACACCACTTTGCACCATCTGCAATCTTTTTTATGAACTTTTTGTGGAAATTTATTTGGACTTTCTCTTATATATGTTATACAATTTATATATTTTTTAATATACTGTATGAATATTTCTTGCTCTGCACTATTTTCAGTTAATAGCTTATTTGAAGGTTCTGTGTATTTGGCCTTGAGTGTTCAGCTGCAATTATTAGTATTTACTCAGGATTGTTTGTGTTGATTATTTTCAGTTTATATATAGAATCAGAACATGAAAAGACCTTGGAGGTGATCACTCTATACTTCTTCAACATGCTCGGTGGAGGGTTCTCTGCACGGGTCAAACGAATTCTTTTTACATGTGGGTGATCAGAATGAAGTTTGTCTAGGATATATTTCTCAATTATCCCGGCTACACCTTGTCCTCTCATCCAGGGGGCCACACGAAGACCTTGAACCACAGCTGTCTCACCGCCATCAACCAGCAAGAAGGACTCAAAGCCCACCTGAAGAAGAGACAATAACAAGACATGTTCAGCTGAAGAGAATTGGTTGGACAACAAGATGAATTGTGATTTTTATTTCTTCCAGAAAAAAATTGTGTGTACAATGTTTAGAATAATACCATATAATTCATAAATCACAATTGCCTGGATTCCCGAATATGATGTCTGATAAGCAAACAGCACTACAAGCAAATAATCAAGCATCAGAACGCGATGTATTAGCGATAATCCTGACCTGATCATTCCTATTTGCAGCACTTTATGAAAACTGTTGACTATTCACATTGTTTCCTGACGCCCAGGGAAGGTTATAATTTATTATACGTACAGCAATCATTTAAACTCTAGACATACACTATATAATAAAGAAGAGTATGGTCATCTCTCCAAATTATTGAGTCAATATGTTTTCAATAAGCGGACATCCTATTCACCTGTGAGGGAACCTGGTCTGCAGGGGTTTGCCTGACGGGGGTTCCAGGTGGACAGCTGGCCTAGAAAGGCCTTCAATATCCGGCACATAATCTACTCCATCCCCCCATGGGATTTGGTTCCCCTCAGAGGGGGATCTCTATTTCTTTTTGATCTTTTGGACATCTCATAAGGAAGGACATATAACATCAGCAGCCAGCCCACACTGCAACCCCACTGGGAGGGGGGCACCCCCCACAACATCTTAAGGCGCATCCACTTGAGGTTTGACTGACTCTCAGCACAATTGGTAATTACATGAATTAGAGACTGCCAGAACTCCATCAAATACTCCTGAAGAAAGGTAAAAGACCTGAAACGTTGGGTACTGGAGGAAGTATTGTTGCAGTTTTTGGAATCTCTATTTTGTTAATTATATTATACTATTCATTTACTGAGATGTATTTGCATTCGTATGTCATGACTGTTTTATTTTAATCGCAGTGGAACACACCATTGTTGGGTGTAGATCCTATGCATTTTATGCAAATTTGATAAACATTAACTTTTATTATACTTGGTGGTGTTTGTTGCCTCGAAAGTCCCACCCTTAGGGGGTACTTGAATGATATGTTTTCAATAAGCGGTACTGTTAATGCCACAGCATACAAAAATTTTAGATCAGCTTTTTTTCAACCAGAGTGCTCAGGCACCCTGGAGCACCTTGTGGTATCTTCAGGGGTGCCTCGATCAAAATGCCTAAAAATTGCCCAAAAATTGTATACAAGCCAGCAAGTGGAACAAGTCTGCCTCTGAGTTACAGAAAGGATTTTTATTGTGCACCATTACGACCTTCTAACCATTGTTGTCCTAACAACCAATGGCTTCATCAGTTAATGAGGATGAAGGTTGCCTGCACAGAATCATTGTTTGACCCTATCCTTCTCTATCAGAGCTGGGGTCACATTAGCTGAGTGATGGAGAAAAACTGGAGGAGAAGAGAATCATTGGGCTACTAGTCAGTACCAGTGGTTAAAATGGGCGTTAGGTGTGGATGTTGCTGCATTGTGTAAAACTATTAGAATTGTTTTTTACATTTTAGAATAGGGTGCCTTGAGACTGTCCATAATTTTAAAGGGTGCCTTGACTGGAAGAAAGGTTGAGAAACACCGCTTTAGATGATTTGGGCTTCCAAGTTTGTGGCACCATTTGGTGAAGGTCCTTTCCTGTTCCAGCATGACTGTGTCCCTGGGTACAAAGCCAGCTCCATAAACATTTAGATTGAGGAGTTTGCTGTGGAGGTACTTGAGTGATTTGCACACAGCCCTGACCTCAACCCTACTGAACATCTTTGGGATGAGTTGGAACCCAGATTATAATAAGCAAGGTCTTCTCATCCAAAAACCATTACCTTTCATTACAAAAGTTCCTTTGGCTTGTGGGAAGGTGCAGTGTGGTGCAGTGGCAGAAAACACTCAGAGCCCAGTTATTAACTTTAAAGTTCACAACAAGCTCAACAGATGGGCACCCAACAGGGAACACTCACAGAATTTAACAGAGATGTGTAGCAGAACAGGTCTCTCATTTGCCAACAGCATCTGTCTTGAGGGGCAGTATGCAGCCTGGCTGGTCCATGCCCAAATGGGGAGGCTTTCAGGAAGGATGGCATGTCCCTATGCTTTCCCTACTTGTCTGGAACCTCGCTCTACTGCTATTCACTTTCCCTGACAGACAGGTGACCTGCCCCTACATTACCCACAAGCAAAATATGCGCCAAGCCCAGTAGCCAGGGTCTTAAATAGACTCTGCCTGACCCAAAATTGCTGACAGTCACATGTGGCTGCAGCATCCAACTGGATAGCTTCCCCAGTGAGCCAGGAACCCATAGAGGTACCATGCTCATCTTAATTTCATCTCACTATGCAATGCCGCTGCTGTTGAGCGCCACCAGCAATGGAGCAAGTAGACTGCACATGCCTACAGGCTAAAGGAGCACAAATAATTTCTGGGGCTTACACATAGCAAGGAGGAACTCCAGTTTATGAGTTCTAGCTCTGTGCACATTTTTGAGAAAATCAGCAATCACCAAAGCAGAAGAGAGATTTCTGGAACATCCTTTCCTTTAATCAGCGGTCAAAGCTCCAAGCATCAAAACACTAGAAGCCTTTAGTGGCCTCCCAAGGGGGTTCATGTGGAAAAAGATATACACCCCACATAGTGTAGTAATGAACACCTCTTTATTTAAAAAACAGGTGAACAAGCAAAATGTAAATAAAAGCCAGCAAAACAAATAAAAACAGATTTAACCACTTCAATACTATGCACTTAGAACACTTTACTACCAGACCAATTTTCAGTTTTCAGTGCTGTTGCGCTTTGAATGACAATTGCGCGGTCGTGCGACGTACCCAAACAGATTTTTTTTCATTTTGTTCCCACAAATAGAGCTTTCTTTTGGTGGTATTTGATCACCCCTGCGGTTTTTATTTTTTGCGCTACAAATAAAAAAAGACCGAAAATTTTGAATAAAAAAAAAAAAAAATCTCTATTTTTGTCAAAAAACTTTGTAAATAAGTAAATTTTCTCCATCACTGGTGGGTACTGATGAGGCTACACTGACGGGCACTGATGTGGCAGTACTGATTGGCACTGATGAGGCGGCACTGATGAGGTGGCACTGATGATGAGGCACTTATAAGCAGCGATGATGAGCACTGTTAGGCGGCACTGATAAGCAGCACTGACGGGTACTGAGAGGTGGCACTGATATACAGCACTGATGGGCACTGATATGCAGCACTGACGGACACTGCTAAGCAGCACTGATGGGCACTCATAGACAGCACTGATTGGTACTCATAGGCGGCACTGGGCACTGATAGGTGGCACTGATGGGCACTGATAGGTGGGCACTGGTAGGTGGCAATGGTGGGCACTGATATGTGGCACTGGTATGCATTGATAGGGGCACTGGTGGGCACTGATAGGGGCACTGGTGGGCACTGGTGGGCATATACACTGATAGGGGCTCATTCCCTGGTGGTCTAGGGTGGCATCTGAAGGTGGCACTGAGTGCCATCCACACTGGGCACTATGTCACTTACCTGGTGGTCTAGGGGGGGTCTCCCTGGTGGTCCAGATTGGCTCCCTGGTGGTCCCTGGTCGGCTCCTTGGTGGTCCTGGGTGGGCACATCCCTGGTGGTCCCTGGGCAGGCTCCCTGGTGGTCTAGGGTGGCAATCCGAGGGAGGGCTGTGCTGATAAATCATCAGCACAAACCCTCCCTGTCAGGGATGCAGCCGATCGGCTCTCCACTCCTAGGGTCTGCAGACCTGAGTACAGGAAAGCCGATAAACGGCTTTCCTGTGTTACACTGTGACCAGCCGTGATTGGTCACGGCTGATCACATGGTAAAGTGCTTCGGATCGAAGCGCTTTACCGAGATCGGTATTGTGGGGGGTCAGACTGACCTCCCACACCACCGATCGCTGTGATGGCGCCCCCCCCCCCCCGGGCGCGCGGCGGCTTGTTATCCTGAGGACATCACATGACGTCCAGTCAGGATAACTAAGCCACTTCCTGGCCGTCATTTTGCATACGGCGGTCGGGAAGTGGTTAAGAACAACTGCGATAGGCACACTGTCCTCATCCGACGTGTTTCGTCCGCATGGACATCGTCTAGCTTATAGGGGCCGTGTGCCACTACCACAGTTTGAATAGACTAACACCACAATGTCACAAATTAGTTCAGGGTCAAACCAGGTAAAGGTCAAGGATCGGGACTTCTGCCCCTCCAACCACATGGTGTTGGCGTGTGCCTCACGCCTCGTTCTGGTTAGCGGGCCCGTGAAATATGACCACCACCAGACAAAGGCACACAGACCAAGCCTCATTCAAATCAGTCAACCCAGAGAGTGAGTCCATTATAAACCGGAAGTAATCCGGTTGCGCTCCTCCCATCAATCCCGTGTGACCAGACGGAAACTGCGTCACTTGCATGCCAACTCCACGAACCGGAAGCTAAACATAGCAAACAAGAAAACGGAGAAAGGGATGCGAACATCACTAGGGACGAGTAGAACGCAAAAACCATCTCCACGTCCCCACCACTAAACCGGAAGTGTAACCCCACAAAAATCGGAAAGCGATAGAGGAAAATCGAACATCACTCAGGGTTAACTTAGGCACACAAGCAATTAAGAATGAGCAAATATAAACCACTTTATCTATAAATGTATTGAAATATTATACAATGTTAAATAAAATATTAAAATCAATAAACTATATCAAAAGGCAAATATTATATCACCATCTAGTGGTGAGCTTAGGAATACTAATTAAAAAATAATAATGTACATGGAGCCCTACAGTGGTAACCACTCCACCATCGAGTCCCATGAATCAAGACCATCAGTGGACCCCTTGCAGATGAAAATCAGCCGCATAAGTCCTCTGAACAACAAAAGGTGGACATAGTAAGTATCTAATCTTATACACCATAAAACTCAAGAATTTATCAAAAGGTTTAGGCTAGAAGGCTGGTCCCTAATTTCTGAATAGAAGGATACAGTAGAGTGGGATATCAAGCACTATTGATAAAGGCATTGATGTCCCACTCAACATTCATCCCATGTGGATAATAGGAGCGAAGCTCGTAGATCCAATATGGACCTTGCTTTGTGCACTGGTGTGCAGTCATGGTGGAACAGGAAGTGGCCATCCCCAAACTGTTCCCACAGTTTGGAGCATTAAATAGTCCAAAATGTTTTGGTATGCTGACGCCTTAGGCCCCTTTACACATGCCCGTCCATTTTGACGGACTCTGATCCCTGCTGAGCCAGCAGATGACAGGTTAGTTTCTGCTCACTGTGCAGAGGCGGACCTGTCAGAGCCCCGCTCTCCTCTATAGGGGATCGTTGCATGAAAACGGATTCGCCTGTCCATTTTCATCTGATCCGCCAGACGGATGGAAAATAGGGTTTGCATCTGTCTGGATTTAGTGGATCAGAGCGGATCTGATGTCACCAGACATGTCACCACTGACATCCGTCGCTCCATAGAGGTTAATGGAGCGCTCCGTTCAGGTCCGCCTGAAAAACTGACAGGCGGACCTGAATGGTCCGTATGTGTGAAAGAGCCCTTAAAGTGATACTAAAGTCTTGTTTTTTTTTTTTTTTCTTTAAAAATAATAAACCTGTTTTACTTACCTGCTGTTGTGCAGTGGTTTTGCACAGCATAGCCTGGATTCTCCTCTTCTTGGGTCCCTCTTCGGTGCTCCTGGCCCCTCCCTCCTGTTGAGTGCCCCCACAGCAAGCAGCTTGTTATAGGGATATCCGAGCTGCAGCTCCGTGTGTCCATTCAGACATGGAGCTTTGGTTCAGCCCCAGCCCCCTCTCTCCTGATTGACTAACTGACTTTATTTCTTTATTTCACAGCAGCGGGAGCCAATGGTGTTGCCTCTGTGTCTCAGCCAACCAGGAGGAAGAGTCCCAGATGGAACTCGTGTACATCGCTGGATAGAGATGGGGCTCAGGTAAGTATTAGGGGGGCTGCTGCACACAGAAGGCTTTTATCTTAATGTATAGAATGAATTAAGATAAAAAAACCTTCTATATTTACAACCACTTTAAAAGTTCCCTTCACTGGAACTAAGGGGCCAAGCCCAACCTGAAAAACAACCCCACACCAATATCCCCCCTCCACCTCCACTGATTTGGACCAGTGCACAAAGCAAGTTCCATAAAGACATGGATGAGCGAGTTTGGGGTGGAGGAACTTGACTGGCCTGCAAAGGGTGGGCCAACTCAATATTGAACCCTACAGACTGAGAATGGGATGCCATTAAAGTTCATGTGTGTGTAAAGGCAGGTGTCCCAATACTTTTGACAATATAGTGTACATTTTTCAAGTAAACCTGTGCATTGTCCATGAAAAGCAAAGACCATTAGCTCCTCCTAGTAGCACATACATACTCAGCCTTCCTTTACTCACACATTGCTCCCTTCACCCGCTGGGAGAAAAACAATTACCTAGCCTTGCTAATTATGGATGTGCATGTGACTTACTCCATGTGACAGATACTAAAGGGTGATTGGCTCAGAGATGTCACATGGGAGCAGAGAGGGTCCTCAGCCGTGTGTAAGCTCCAAATGGAGAAACTCAGAACTTGGAAAGGTAAAAAGGCAGCATTAAACCACATTAACAAATTGATCCAAAAACTATACATGTTTGAAAAAGTGTGCATTTATATAAACTCATATGTAAATACATGTTGTAATTAAAAAACAATTCTATAAAACTAAAGGTGGTACCGCTTGCATGAAACCATGTGTAAAAAAACTGCCAAAAGTTCCATAATTGTTTATATGTATACATGTATCCTCAAACTTTTATATGCATACTTGTTTGATAAACAGTGCTAAAAATGGGAGAGCATGAAGCAAATAAATCAGTGCAAAAAAACTATATATAAATTATAAATTATACATGTAAAAAAAATCAACCTAACTATAGGAATTCCCAAGTTCACATTATATCCCCTTAAAGAACACTGCCTGATAAGAGTTTTAAGGAAGACTCCCACACAAAAAATTGAGGCCCCCCCAAAAATCCACACTGGACCTTTATCTTAGCAGTAAAGAAGGGGGCAAGAGTGTCGCCCCCCCCCCCCCGCCCTTTACATGGCAGGGTACTTTGTCAGTGCCCTGGCAAAGCACCTTGTCCCCATGTTGAGGAGGATTGTGGCTGTGGGGGTCTGTGGGTATATTGTGTGCAGCATGGCAGGACACATTATTCTGCCGAAAGAGGCCATTGCCATCAGGGAATACCGCTTCCATGAAGGGGTGTACTTGGTCAATAACAACAATGTTTAGGTACAGTGCCTTAAAAAAGTATTCATACCCCTTAAATTTTTCCACATTTTGTCATGTTACAACCAAAAACGTAAATGTATTTTATTGGAATTTTATGTGATAGACCAACACAAAGTGGCTCATCATTGTGAAGTGGAAGGAAAATGATAAATGGTTTTAAAAACATTTTTTACAACTAAATATCTGAAAAGTGTGGCATGAATTTGAAATCAGCCCCCCGAGACAATACTTTGTAGAACCAATTTTCGCTGCAATTACAACCGCAAGTCTTTTTGGGGGTTGTCTCTACCAGCTTTGCACATCTAGAGAGTGAAATGTTTGCCCATTCTTCTTTGCAAAATAGCTCAGGCTCTGTCAGATTGGATGGAGAGCTCTGTAAACAGCAATTTTCAAGTCTTGCCACAAATTCTCAATTGGATTTAGGTCTGGGCTTTGACTGGGCCATTCTTACACATGACTATGCTTTGACCTAAACCATTCCATTGTAGCTCTGGCTGTATGTTTAGGGTCGTTGTCCTGCTGGAAGGTGAGCCTCCGCTCCAGTCTCACGTCTTTTGCAGACTCTAACAGGTTTTCTTCTAAGATTGCCCTGTATTTGGCTCCATCCATCTTCTCATCAACTCCGATCAGCTTCCCTGTCCCTGGTGAAGAAAAGCATCCCCATAACATGATGCTACCACCACCATGTTTCACGGTGGGGATGGTGTGTTTAGGGTTATGTACAGTGTTTGTTTTCCACCACACATAGTGTTTTGCTTTTAGGCCAAAAAGTTCAATTTTTCATCTGACCAGAGCACCTTCTTCCACATGTTTGCTGTGTCCCCCACATGGCTTCTCGCAAACTGCAAACTTCTTATGGCTTTCTTCTTGCCACTGTTCTATAAAGGTCATATTTGTGGAGTGCATGACTAATAGTTGTCCTGTGGACAGATTCTCCCACCTGAGCTGTGGATCTCTGCAGCTCCTCTAGAGTTACCATGGGCCTCTTGGCTGCTTCTCTGATTAATGCTCTCCTTGCCCGGCTTGTCAGTTTAGGTGGACGGCCGTGTCTTGGTAGGTTTGCAGTTGTGCCATACATATTTTCGGATGATGGATTGAACAGTGCTCCGTGAGATGGGATATTTTTTTTATAACCTAACCCGGCTTTAAACTTCTCCACAACTTTATCCCTCACCTGTCTGGTGCGTTATTTGGCCTTCATCATGCTGTTTGTTCACTAAGGTTCTCTAACACAGTGGTTCTCAACCCTGTCCTAAAGTGCCCCCAACAGGCCATGTTTAATGGTTTTCCTTTATAGTACACAGGTGATTTAAATCAGAGTCAATTACTTGGTATTTTGGACAGCTATTTTATCTAAGAGAAATTCCCAAAACATGGCCTGTTGGGGGTACTCGAGGAGAGGGTTGAGAACCACTGCACTAACAAACCTCTGAGGGCTTCACAGAACAGCTGTATTTATACTGAGATAAAATTACACACAGGTGGACTCTATTTATTAATCAGGTGACTTCTGAAGGCAATTGGTTCCACTAGATTTTAGTTGGGGTATCAGAGTAAAGGGGGCTGAATACAAATGCACACCACACTTTTTCAGATTCTTATTTGTAAAAAAAAGATTTATCATTTTCCTTCCACTTCACAATTATGTGCCCCTTGTGTTGGTCTATCACATAAAATCCCAATAAAATACATTTACGTTTTTTGTTGTACCATGAGCATAAACAAAGGGATATGAATCCTTTTCCAAGGCACTGTAGGTGGTAAGTGTCAAAATAACACCCACATAAATGGCAGGACCCAAGATTTCCCAGCAGAATATTGCCCAAAAAAACACATTGCCTCCACCAGCTTGCCTTCCTGCCATACAGCATCCTGGTATTATCTCTTCCCCAGGTAAGTGATGCACACACACCCAGCCTTCTACATGATGTAAAAGAAAACATGATTCATCAGACCAGGCCAGCGTCTGCCATTGCTCTGTGGTCCAGCTCTGATATGCGTGTGCACATTGTAGATGCTTTTGGCTGTGGACACAGATCAGCATGGGCACCCTGACCAGGCTACAGTCCATAAGCAGGGGCATACCTACAGTGGTCACAGGGGTCGCAATCGCGACCCGGCCCCATGCTGCAGGGGGCCCCGTCCGTCCTCCCTGTATGCCTGGATAGAAGAAGTGATGGGAGCAGCTGCATATAGAGGAACTGATCTCTCCATTTTCCTCCTGCAGCCGCTGCATGCCTGCGGGAGGGAGAGGAGGAGAAGCTGGCATTCTGAGGCTACAGGAGGAAAATGGAGCGATAGATTATTCTATATGCAGCCACCCTGCCGCTCCTCCTATCCACCTTCTATCTGATGCCCCGCTTTTGGTCTCCCCTATGCTCTTTCCGCTGTCCCTCCAAACCATCCATCACAACTCTGCCGGGTTCCCCCCTCCCCTCTCCTGCCAGCTGTTGTGGGAATCTGCAGGATGGAGAGCTGGGAAGGCCCATTCCTATTCTGAATGGAGAGTCAGTGATCTGTATCAATCACTGACTCTGTCCATTCATAGTTGAGGCATAGTAAACTGCTTCACTTTGTGAATGATCAGGAAGATCTGTACAGAGCTATTCCTGTCCATTCATTCTGTGAAGCTGAGGCTGCAGAGATGGAGATTGAGGGCTGTGTACTCAATCTCATTTCTCAGTCTCAAAGGTGGAATATCATAGGTCTGTTTAAACCCCTGATATCTCACCAAAACCCCCCAACAGGGCTCCTAAAAAATTATAAAAAATAATATTGTTAAAAAAAATGGTAAAAAAAAAATTGACACCAGTGGTGGAACTACCAGGGCCACAGAGGTTGCACTTGCGACCAGGCCCTTGTGTTTCACCACTGAGCTTGGAGGCAAGGGGGCCCTTCATGGTTTTTTGCACCAGGGCCTTGAAGGTTCTAGTTACGCCACTGCCTATACGCAACAAACTGCGATGCGCTGTGTGTTCTGACATCTTTCAATAAAACATAATATAATCCCATATCCACAATCCACAATATGCACAGTTGATCCAGAGGAAGGCGAAAAACCCCAGCAAAGCATGATCCAATTTGCTATAGCGGGGGAAAAAATCCCTTCCTGATCCCCCAGAGAGGCAATCGGATATTCCCTGGATCAACTTTACCTATAAATGTTAGTATCCAGCTATAGTTAGTACATTTAGGAAAGAATCCAGGCCTTTTTTAAAGCAATCTACTGAGCTGGCCAGAACCACCTCTTGAGGAAGTCTATTCCACATTTTCACAACTCTTACTGTGAAGAAACCTTTCTGTATTTGGAGATGAAATCTCTTTTCCTCTAGACGTAAAGAGTGCCCCCTTGTCCTCTGTGATGACCTTAAAGTGAATTACTATATGGACCACTTATGTATTTGTAAATGTTGATCATATCCCCCCCTTAATCTCCTCTTCTCTAGAGAGAATAAATTCAGTTTCTCGAATCTTTCCTCATAGCTGAGCTCCTCCCATGCCTCTTATTAGTTTGATTTCCCTTCTCTGCACTTTCTCCAGTTCCCTGATATCCTTTTTGAAAAACTGTAATCAGGCTCCGTTCACATCTTGGCATTTCGGCGAAATCGCAGTAAAATCGCACAAACTGAATCGTGGGACGCTTGTCATCCAAAACAAGCTCTTGTCCCGCGATTCTGTTTTTTGCGCAATTTTACCGCGATTGTCGCCCGACGAATTGCAGGAAAATCGCTCCGCGTTTGGGGTGCTATTGAAAGTGACAGGGAAAGCACGGGCGTCCTGTGATTTGCCGCTATTTCGAATCGTGGGCAGAATTGCTGAGATTTCACCTGTAATTCGGAACACCAAGATGTGAACGGAGCCTTCATTTTCTTTTTTAGGCTTTTTCCCTTTATTTCACCTAGTGATCCTACCAGTAACACACTTCCTGTCTTAGGATGTCTCTACTCTGAATGGAAGAGCAATAGAGACACCTTTGGACAGCAGCATTGTCAATCTAGGGAGAGAGTAGTGTTAAACTAGCAGATTTAGATGGATTTAAGTAACAAATTGGCCCCTTACACACGGGCGGATCCGCTGGACGGACTCCGCTAGCTCAGCGAGGATAGTTCCGTTGATCCCCGCTGAGCAGGTGGATGACGGGTTCATCTATGCTCACTATGCAGGGATGGACCTGTGAGAGCCCCACTGTTCTCTATGGGGAGATCAGATGAAAACGGACAGCCTGCCTATTTTCATCCAATCCCATCTGATCTGCTGGACAGAAGGCGAATGTATCGCCATCCATCTGTTTTGAGTGGATCTTGTCAGATCAGATGGCAGTCAGGTGTCAGCGGACACATCTCAATGGGTCAATGGGTGGCCCACTCGGATCTGCCTGTCTATTTTTCAGGTGGATCCGAGTGGGCCACCCATTGATTTCTATGGGCAGGCAGATATCAGTGGAGATGTGTCCGCTGACACCCGCCTGCCATCCGATCGCTTCAAAGGTGCCTTACAGCCGAACATCAGATACATACACTAACCAACTGACGTTGAACTCAAGTTAACTTTTTATAAGTAGTTACAGTAACAGTTTTGGAGTAATGTTTTTACTTCAATTACTAAAAACTCATCACTATAAGCACCCCTGTCTGTGCTATATGGTTTGTCTCATCCCTCTAACTGCCACAGCTTGGCCTGTTAAAGGAAGTTAAAAAATAACAGATTTACTGGCGGGATCACCAGGTGAAAATAAAAGAAAAAAAGCCCAAAAAGAAAAAACAAATACAGCCACCACAACAAAGACACATCCATTTTGGGAAACAAAAAAAAAAAACGACGCATCCAAACTGGCATATTTTAGGACAACAAAGAACATTTCATTTTGTAGCCTTCAATACTCACTATTTTCCCCTCACTCTTGGCCATAAACATGTGTCTTCGATGATCCTTCAGCCATGCATGGTATCTGCATGGCAGATAGTCCGCTCCTTTGTAAATACCACCCGAGATAGACATCAGCTCCTCGTAGTCCTCAGCGGTGGCCGGTACAAAATCAATGTGTGCGTTGAGTGATTCTGACATTTTGAGAGGTGTGTGGTAGCTGAAAAGATCAAGAGAGAGAATAGGATATGAATGAACAAAGTTCAGCCGACGTGTCACACCCTGCGCCGGAGGTAACAAGTCCGAAAAACAGTTTCTGCACAAGATCAGCCTTGATACATATTGGGGTCATAATCCTCTTAGAGAGAGATTTAGAACCAAAGTACAAAGGAAACAAGTGTACAATTAACCATAGCAAATATTTAATCTCAAAGTGGATTTATCAGTAACTTTACAAGTTTGTAGGAGTACACTGCTGGTAAGGAGCACCGGTATACTTTTCTTTTCTCTTAAAAAAGATGTACCTTTTTATCATTATAAAACAGGGGTAGGCAAACCATGGAGAGGTAGAGATCTACCTGAAAAGAAGATAACTTTGCCATGCCCCATTAAAAAAAAAAAGTGTACCCCCGTAGGGGCTGCTGAGTGTTGTGGTTCACCCGTCACCCTGCACAGCCTGGCATTCACCTCTCAGACACTCCGAGACATAGAACAGTCCATGTACTTTGTTTTTGGGATTGAACTTGGATGGGGTAAGGGAAATATGGGATGCCCGGCAGAATTTGTAGAACTTACTTGGGAGCTCTATATCCTCCTGTATACATAATTCCCAACTTTTTGCTATAGGAACGAGGGACACCTATAGTATTAGCAAAGGTATGTAGGCATAGGGCACACCCCCTGCCAGGAGAATTATACAAAATAAGATCAGTTAAACACACAAGAGCTTTTTCTTAGAACACTATTATTACTTTATATTGGCTTTTGAAATTTGCAAATGCAACAGTTTACAAATGTTTCGCACTGGGAAACACTTTTTTGAAAGATAAATAGTGCATTTTATATATAACTATATAGATCAGACCAAAATGAGGGGCAAATGAGGAGGAAGGAGGGACAGAGGGACTTTGTTCCAAATCAGGGACAGTCCCTCGAAATCAGGGACAGTTGGGAGATATGTGTATATACTCTCCAGTCTTCACTTCAGCACAACTCTTGCTTCAGACTAGTCCTCCTCAACTCCTCCAGGCACTACTCTTGCTGCAGACCATTACTCCTCCAGCACTTCTTTTGCGTGGACTCCCAGGATCAGCTAGCACAAAATTTATTAGGCCTGACACTGGCTCAGTGAATTGCCCTTTGCAGGCAGGGACCGCGAGCCCCTCTAGTGTAGCAAAAGTTTTGATGCTAGCTGTCCCACATGCGGCTACTGATTACAGTCACCCCTCTTCAGGCCCTGCCAGCCCTCCAGGCTGCAGCTGCCCAACTCCACTGCCCATGATACCACAGTCCTCTCCTCTGGTTCTGCACCCATTTCCAACTGCACTCTCCCAGTCCTCTCAGGCGTGCTTCCCCAGTCCTCCTGACTGTGCATGCCACTCACCAGCCCTCTTGACTGTAACCAGTGGTTCCTCTCCCTAGAGACTTGTGCCTCCTGTCCAGGACACTTCTACGTTTTCTTGGAGGGCCCTGTCTGCACCCAAGCCCAGACCCAGACTGGGGAGCTCCCTTAAAGGCCCAGACAGCCTCAATACTCCATCTCCATCTCTTCCACCCAGCAACTCCTCCCCAGCTGGGCTGACCCTGGGTATATAAGGAGGCTTGCTTCCTGCCATCCAGGTTGGGAATTGGTCAGGGATCTCTAAAACACACCAGGCAGCTCCACCTCTCCTCCTCTCTTTCCAGAACTTTCTAGCAAGCTCTGGAAAGAAAAGAGAGGTCTCAGGGAGGCTGCCTGTGAGCCACCAGCTCTACACTGAGCCACTCCCAGCCCAGAAATGAAAACAAACATGCCTAGCCACCAGCTAGGCCTGTCTACATTTTCCTACCCTCACAAAAATCCTACCTCTAGCACCTACCTACAAAACTAAGGAGGAAATATAGAAATATTTGTCCCATGTGAGAATAGGACGACTCACCCACTAGGGGAGAGAGAAGGGGGCTATGGGATTTTACATGGTACCAAAATGGACTCACAAACTGGTTGTTTGTATAAAAACAAATATTTATTCAATACATACGTATATATAAAAAAAGAACTTTTTTATACATTCATTACATCACCATCCCATGTAGTGGGTAATAGTTAAATGTTATTTTTTCACAGTCATTCTACTAGTGCTTCCCGACCGGTTTCGCGGTTATCCCGCTTCTTCAGGAGAATGCACGGTATTAGCTGTGTATTGCTATAATAGACAATAGATATTAGTACATTTTTGACAAAATCATCATCTTTAGTTACATTTGTCTTATATGCAACACTATTCACTGTATATGTGTGGCCCACACCAACACTGCCACCTACCTGTGTGTCCGAGCCACTCCATCAAGGCCTATGGTCTGG
>BLSH010323909.1:44093-61540 GCA_018402905.1 Glandirana rugosa | reverse complement strand
CCCCCCCCCCCCCCCCACAAGCAAAATGCCCCTCCTCCAGTACAAACAACTACCCCCTAAGCTAAAATTGCCCACAACACAACCCCCCCACCTGTAAAATCACAGACCTCAGATGCAGTGCACCTGGCAGAGTGGAATAAGTCCTTCAAAGTCTCACCTTGGCTGTGTCAATTGAGAGACAACTTCCCTTCACTTAGAAATGCTTATTGCTACTGTGATCCGAAGTCTGAGGGGTGACGGGTAGGGTAGGTCACAATCAACCGGTTGCCAACCCTTGTTATACGCATCCCTTCAGCTTCAGGCAAGTGGCTGTTCCCAAGCAGAGAACAGCTTTTCTGGAAGATGATGTCATCGGTATGCTGTAGGACGAGGGGTTATGTAAGGCTGTCCATCCAGCATTGCTTTTCTAAGTGTCCAGTCATCTGAAGGTAATGTAATCTTGTGTTCTGTGATGTACTCCAAGAGATAGAAAGCTGATGAAATGAAACAGAGCTTGGCATCAAAACTACCCGATGGGACCCTTGAAAGAGTGATTGAGCCTCCGTTCACACAGAATCCAACTTTGAAATCATGGGACTTCCCTTGAAATTGTCAGTCCAACTTCAGGTATGATTTGACTGACATCTGTGGGACTTCATGCACAGATGTCTATGCAAGTCGCACCTGAAATCGGTGCAGCACCACAAAGTCGCTATTGCACCGATTTGAACAGTTCCATTCAAATCTATAGAACATGGCCAGGTCAATTAACACACCCATGAATGATAAGCCAAAACACCACCAAAATCTCACACAGAAAGAAAGGACACTTCTGAAAAATCTACAAGATGACCCTAGTATCGTTCTAAAAAATTCCAACAAGGGAGGAGCAATAGTCATATTGGATGCCCAAGACTATCTTAATGAAGCGGCCAGACACAAATACATACACTTGCATAGCCTCTGATCCCACCAATATCTACGCCCGACGTTTAAAACATAAAGTAGATGAAGCCACTTCCATCTGTGTTTTGAACCCCTCAGAGGCCAAAAATCTCATTCCCTCCCATCCTGTCTCACCCATATTCCACCATTTATCCAAGATCCACAAAAATGATGTCCCCATCCAATGCAGACCCATTGTGGCCAGCATTTGTTCTCTTGGAGAACCTTTGGGTAACCTCATAGACACCTTGTTACAACCCCTAGTCACCAGGATACCTTCCCATCTCTGAGATATAAAACACACTGTACAAGCTCTAGAGCAGTGGTTCTCAACTCCTGTCCTCGGGACCCACCAACAGGCCAGATTTTAAGTATTACCTTGGGAGATGCAGACTAGAATACTACTGAGCAGCAAATGATATCACTTGTGATGTATTTCAGCTATCCTGCAAACCTGGCCTGTTGAGGGGTCCCGAGGACCGGAGTTGAGAACCACTGCTCTAGAGGGACATCCACGGGGGGAACAACTTTGAATGGATCACATGTGATGTAAAATCCTTATATTCGAATATACCCCATAATCAAGGACTACAGTCGCTTAAACGACACATGGACTTGTACACGGAATATTTATCAGAACTAAAATGGTTTATCTTGAAAGCGGTCTCATATCTTTCACACAACAATTATTTTCTTTTTAACTTTAAATGGTATATACAAAAACAGGAGGCCTTTATGGGAGCTAGTTTCTCACCAACCAATGCCAATTTATACATGGGTTGGTGGTAGGGTTGCCACCTCATCCCTTTAAACCCGAACACATATTAATTCCACTGGTTCTGTGGCTGATTAAGGTGGTAATTAAAATCACTTAGTGCCTTATCTTCATTAAATTAGCCTCAGAACCTGTGTAATTCATATGTGTTCGGGTTTAAAGGGATGAGGTGGCAACCCTAGTTGGTGGTAGGAGCTCCATGTCTACAATGCAGACAATCCCCATAGAGACCAAATAGTTTCATACTTTTGCTATATTGATGACTTCATTTTCATTACCATTCAAGATTTACCAGCAACTGATTACTTGGACTATCTCAACACAAATGATCTGAATTTATGGTTCACTATAGAACATCAGACTGAAACTACCTTTTTTGGGTCTATCCAGGAGAAGATTGTTCAAGTACGGTCATTCAGGAAAACCATCTTCAAGAATTCTCTCCTACTTACAACAAAGTTGTCATGCCCCCCATACCATTAAAGCTATACCTGGAGGCCAATTCATCCAGCTAAGACAAAAATGCTCAAATTTAACTGACTATTCTAAAGAAGCACGTCTACTTGAACAAAGGCTCTGCATGAGGCTTTGAAAATCAATGGTTAAAAAAGTTTGTCTCCAAATTAGGAGTCTTGTTAGAACAAATCTTCTGATTCACAGCCCCTCCCAAAACGCCATACCATTAAACCAACCAGTTTTGTCAACCAATTACAGCTCACAATTCCATGGCATAAAAAACATTGTCACAAAACATCTTTCTATCTTACATAGTGATGATAGTTACAAAACATCTTAAAATGTGGGATTAGATGTGTTGCAAGAAAAGCACGAACCATAGGCAACATGATTTCCCCCAGTATGTATACCTCTAATACAATCACCCATACTTGGTTGAACACCACCGGACTGTTCAGATGTGGTGCTATGAGGTGTTCCACCTGTGACCCCCCATATTATAACTTAATGTTCGAATGGACTCTCCTCTACCATCAAACAATTAGTTAACTGCCACACCAAATGTGTCATCTATTTTAGCACCTGCACTGCGTGCAATATTTAGTACATAGGCAGGAACACCAGATGCCTCAGCGACAGGACAACAGACCATCTGTCAGATATTAAAACTAATAAAAACACAAATATAGCGAGGCATTTCAATCTACTCCACCAATGGAATACACACCCTCAAGTCCAAATAATCGAAAGAATTAAATGTTCAATCCGCGGTGGAGACCGCTTTTCCCTTCTCTGCAAAGGGGAAGTCTATTGGATTTTCCAGATGGATACTAGAATTCCCAAAGGTCTAACCATGAGTGGGACATTACCCACTACTATATAGTTAGTCAGGTTGAAAAAAGACACAAGTCCATCCAGTTCAACCAAAAAAAAACAAAAAACATTTATATATATATATATATATACATATATACACACATACACAACCAAATAATCCCATATACAATCCTTCACCCACAGTTGATCCAGAGGAAGGCAAAAAACCCCAGCAAAGCATGGATCCAATTTGCTATAACGGGGGAAAAAATTCCTTCCTGATTCCCCGAGAGGCAATCGGATTCACCCTGGATCAACTTTACCTAAAAATGTCAGTACCCAGTTATATTATTTACATTAAGGAAAGAATCCAGGCCTTTTTTAAAGCAATCAACTGTGCTGGTCAACACCACCTCTGGAGGGAGTCTATTCCACATTTTCACAGCTCTTACTGTGAAGAAACCTTTCCGTATTTGTAGATGAAATCTTTTTTCCTCTAGACGTAAAGAGTGCCCCCTTGTCCTTTGTGATGACCTTAAAGTAAATAACTCCACACCAAGTTCACTATATGGACCACTTATATACTTGTACATGTTGATCATATCCCCCCTTAATCTCCTCTTCTCAAGTGAGAATAAACTCAGATCCTCTAATCTTTCCTCATAGCTGAGCTCCTCCATGCCTCTTATTAGTTTGGTTGCCCTTCTCTACACTTTCTCCAGTTCCCCGGTATCCTTTTTGAGAACAGGTGCCCAAAACTGAACTGCATATTCCAGATGAGGTCTTACTAATGATTTGTACAGGGGCAGAATAATGTCTCTATCTCTGGAGTCCATACCTCTCTTAATACAAGAAAGGATTTTGGTTGCTTTGGAAACCGCAGCTTGGCATTGCATGCCATTATTAAGCGTATGATCTACCAACACCCTCAGATCCTTCTCCAGTATGGATTCCCCCAGTTGTACTCCCCCTAGTATGTACGATGCATGCATATTCTTAGCCCCCAAGTGCATAACTTTACATTTATCAACATTAAACCTCATTTGCCACATAGTCGCCCAATTAGACAGTGCACTATGAATGATCAATTCTTAAGTCAGTGCCATAACCAGGGCTTTTTTTAGCAGGAACGTGGGGGGATGCAGTTCCAGCACCTCCAGCAGTGAATGTATGTAATGGCAAGGGGTGCTGGGGTGTGCTGCAGGGTCTATTAATACTGGCTCAGGGGGATCTATTGTTGCTGGAAGGGATCTTTTTTTGCAGGGGGGTCTATTGTGCTGGGGTGGGTCTTATGTTGCTGGAAGGGATCTTTTTTTGCAGGGGGGTCTATTGTGCTGGGGTGGGTCTTATGTTGCTGGGGAGGGGTCAGTTGTTCCTAGGAGGGATCTACTGTTGAGGGAGGGGTCTAGTGCTGTTGGAAGGTCTAGTGATGCTGGCTTCAGGGAAATTTGTTGTTGCTGCTGGGGGTCTATTGTCGCTGAGGGGGAGGTATATTGTTGCAAGCGGTCCATTGCTGCTGAGGGGATCTGTTGTTTATAGGGGGTCGATTGCTGCTGGCTGCAAGGAATATACTAATATGTGAAAAGTGTGGGGTGCATTTGTATTCAGCCCCCCTGAGTCAATACTTTGTAGAAACGCCTTTCAATGCAATTACAGCTGCCAGTCTTTTTGGGGATGTCTCTACCAGCTTTGCACATCTAGAGAGTGACATTTTTGCCAAGTCTTGCCATAGATTCTCAATTGGATTTAGGCCTGGACTTTGACTGGGCCATTCTAACGCATGAATCTGCTTTGATCTAAACCATTCCATTGTAGCTCTGGCTGTATGTTTAAGGCTATTATCCTGCTGGAAGGTGAACCTCTGCCTCAGTCTCAAGTCTTTTGCAGACTCTAACAGGTTTTCTTCTAAGATTGCCCTGTATTTGGCTCCATCCATCTTCCCATCAACTCTGACCAGCTTCCCTGTCCCTGCTGAAGAAAAGCATCCCCACAACATAATGCTGCCACCACCATGTTTCACGGTGGGGATGGTGTGTTCAGTGTGATGTTCAGTGTTAGTTTTCTACCACACATAGCGTTTTGTTTTTCCGCCAAAAAGTAAAATTTTGGTCTCATCTAACCAGAGCACCTTCTTCCACATGTTTGCTGTGTCCCCCCACATGGCTTCTCGCAAACTGCAAACGGGACTTCTTATGACTTTCTTTCAACAATGGCTTTCTTCTTGCCACTCTTCCATAAAGGCCAGATTTGTGGAGTGTACAACTAAGACCCCATACACACTATTAGATTTTCTGCAGATTTTTTCCTTCAGATTTACTAAAACCATGTAGTGTAAGGGCCTGTCTGATTACATACAAATTGAAACTAAGATTTAACCTCATATTATATGGTTTTGGTAAATCTGAAGACAAAATTCTGCAGAAAATATAATAGTGTGTATGGGGTCTTTTATTTGTCCTGTGGACAGATTCTCCCACCTGAGCTGTGGATCTCTGCAGCTCCTCCAGGATGCTTCTCTGATTAATGCTCTCCTTACCCGGCCTGTCAGTTTAGGTGGACCCCCATGTCTTGGTAGGTTTGCAGTTGTGCCATACTCTTTCCATTTTCAGATGATGGATCGAACTGTGTTCAAAGCTTGGGATATTTGTTTTATAACCTAATCCTACTTTTAAATTCTCCACAACTTTATCCCTGACCTGTCTGGTGTGTTCCTTGGCCTTCGTGATGCTGTTTGTTCACTAAGGCTGGCCATACATGATACAATTTTCTTACAATTTTCTGAACAATTTTCTTTAGATTTACCCTTAACTATGTAGTGCAAGGGCCTACCTAATTGGATAAAATTGAAAGGGTTGTTTAGTTTTGACCTCATATTATATGGTTTGTGGTAAATCTAAAGGAAAATAGTACAAGAGGGTTGAACATGTATGGCCAGCATAAGGTTCTCTAACAAACCTCTGATGGCTTCACAGAACAGCTGTATTTATACTGAGATTAAATTACACACAGGTGGACTCTATTTACTAAATTGGGTGAATTCTGAAGGCAATTGGTTCCACTAGATTTTAGTTGGAGTATTAGAGTAAAGGGGGCTGAATACAAATGCACGTCACACTTTTCACGTATTAATTTTTTTTTTTAATTGAAAACCATTTATCATTTTCCTTCCACTTCACAATTATGTGCCACCAAGCTAAGAGCAAGGAAAGACAGATCAGCAAATTCAGAAACAGACAATTTGCAGCAGTGTAATTTGTTTCCTGCCAATGTGTAGGCAGAAGACCTACTGGACTTTTTGATCTGCCTTTTTCTGGATCAACGATTATCAGAAAAAAATGTCAATAGATTCATCTTGATAGTCTTTGATCTCTTTTCAGCCTTTCCTTTACTTTGTTGTTCTGTTACTCATGGACACAAGTGAGGAGAGCAAGCTTAAATTAGAACTTTACAACTTGATAAAAAAATAATGTTCTTTAGCAAGGAAAATACCAACTCTGCCAATTCTGCCACTTCTGATATGTGTTTTTTGCTAGAAAATGACTTAGAACCCCCAAAAATTATATATTTTTATTTAGCAGAGACACTAGAGCAGGGTTTCTCAACTAGGGTTCCTCCAGAGGTTGCTAAGAGTTCCTTGAACATTAAGTGCAAGGATAGATAAGATAAGTTCCTATTGACACCATTGATCTTTTTAGCTATCTGTAAGGGGGTCATTCTTCCCAATGACCACAAGTGTAAGGAGCATTCTTCCCATTGATCATCACATTATGTATCATTAGTTGCAGATAAAGTAACTTTTAGCAGGGGTTCCCTGAGACTAGAAAGTTATTTCAAGGGTTCCTCCATGTTGAAAAGGTCGAGAAAAGCTGCCCTAGAGAATAAAATGGCAATTGTTGCAATTTTTTATTTCACACGCTAATTGCGCTGTGGTTTCTCAAGCGCAATTAAAAAAAAAAAAAAACACTTTAACCACTTGCCGACCAGCCACTGTATATATACGGTGGCAGGCCGGCTCTATTGCGCAAACCGCCGTACCAGTCCATGCATGTGAAACTGTGGGCGACCCGCGAACACGATGTACTGAGGCAGAACGGGGATCTGCCTATTGTGGGGATTAGCTCATGGGGATCACTTTTCAGAGGAAAAAATTCAGCATGGAGGTCAGTTTCTTTAAAATCTGGCGGCTTGCCAGGTTTATTATGACAGGTTTGCAAGCTCAAAACACATAAAAAAACAGAAAGCAAAACCTCGCCGTCCGGCACTAAACTAAACAATCTCTATGCAGTGTGGGGCTGTCCCCGACACCCTCAAAACATAAGCCCAGTGTAAACCTTGATTCTTGAGTCCAAATTAGCACACAGAGCTCTCTCAGCTTTCTTCCTCTGAGATCCAGGGTTGAGCTCTCCTCTGCTCTCTTCCTGATCATTAAATGCAGGTGGAGAGGGATTTGAGTGGACCAGAAGTCTGGGCCGGAACCAGCTCTGCCACGGGGGCTGGCAAAACCCGGGTCGGACTCTCACTACTCGCCTCACAGTGATCGCATGCGAGGTGAAAAGTATTGCCCGTCCATTACGGCGCCTTGCATAATGTCACATATCCCCCCCTCTGCTCAAGCCCCTGGGTCGGAGAAACTGTCCCAACCATGCAGTGGGCCCGGGAAAGACCAGAGAAAGTTATTTTGGAGCCTTACGGCCCGGTGTTCCACTGAGAAACTGAACGGTTGTAGGGCCAGGAACAAACTAGTCACCCACCTATTTTTCTCCCAGTTGTTACACATCCACTTAAGGGGGGCATGGTTGGTGACTAGCTTGAATGACCTTCCCAGCAGGTAGTATTTTAGGGCCTCTAAGGCCCACTTGATAGCTAGGCACTCCTTCTCCACAATGGCGTAATTCCTTTTATGCCTATTAAGCTTCCTGCTTAAGCAGACGACTGGGTGCTCCTCACCATCTCTGATCTGGGACAGAACAGCACCTAGTCCCACCTCAGAGGGGTCGGTTTGAACCACAAACTCCTTTGTGAAGTCTGGGGTCATGAGCACCGGCTGTACACAAAGGGCTTGCTTCAACTTCTGGAAGGCCTTCTAGGCTTCGGGATTCTACTTAACCATTCCTGACCCTCTACCTTTCATCAGATCGGTCAGAGGAACGGCAATGGTGGCAAAGTCGGTGATGAAGCGTCAGTAATACCCTGTAATCCCCAGGAAGGCCCGAACTGGTTTCTTGTTCACCGTTTGGGGCTACTTTTGAATTGCCTCAATCTTATTGGTCTGGGGCTTGATCAGACCCTCACCAATAACATACCCAAGGTATTTAGCCTCCTCCAGACCTGTGGCACATTTTTTTCGGGTTGGCTGTTAAACCTGCTACCCTCAGCGAATCTGCCACTGCCTGTATCCATGGCAGATGTGATTCCCAATCTGGGCTGTGGATGACCACATCATCCAGATAGACTGCTGCATAGGGTCAATGCGGCCTCAAAGTTTTGTCCATCATCCTCTGGAAGGATGCAGGGGCCCCATGCAGACCAAACGGCGTTCGCTTGTACCGGAAGGACCCCTCGGGGGGTAGAGAAGGTCCTTTTTTCCTTTGCTGACTGCTGCCAGTATCCTTTTGTTAGGTCTAAGGTTGTTATGTACCGGGCACCTCCCAAACTTATGCGTCAAACTTAGACACTTCATTCAGCTTCCTGAAATCATTACAGAACCAGATAGTGCCATCGGGCATTGGGACCAGTACTATAGGGCTCGACCAGGCGCTGTGGGACTCCTCTATCAGATATAACTACAAAATGTTTTTTATTTCTCTCGCCACGCCTCTCGTCTGGCCTCAGGTATTCGGTAGGGTTTTAGATTTACACGGACCCCTGGTTCCGTGATTATGTCATATTGTAATACAGTGGTCAGTCCAGGTAGGGAAGAGAAAAAGTCTCTATTTTTACTGACAAATTCCTTAACATCGTTTTGTTGCATCAGTGACAAGGACTCGGTTATGGGACATCCAGGGTCAGGGGTAACCTGTCCTTATGGGGAGTGGGCACTGCCAATAAACTCGCTCTGTCCTTCCACGGTTTTAGGAGATTAACATGGTAAATCTGCTAGGGTTTCCTTTTCCCAGGCTGGTAAGTTTTGTAGTTTACTTCCCCTACTCTTTCCCTAATCTCAAAGGGACCCTGCCACTTTGCTAAGAATTTACTTTCAACCGCGGGGACTAGCATCAGCATTCTGTCTCCAGGGGTTGAAAGTCCAGATTTTAGCACCCCGATTATAAACCCTTCTCTGGGCTTCCTGTGCTTGCTCCATATGCTTTTGTACAAGGTGAAGAACAGCTGCGATTCGATCTTGCATCAAGGAGATGTGCTCTATGATGCTTCTATATGGGGTGGCCTCTCCTTCCCACGTCTCTTTTGCGATATCTAGAAGCCCCCTGGGAATTCTGCCATGCAAGAGTTCAAAGGGGGAATACCCCGTAGACACCTGTGGAACCTCTCGTATGGCAAACATGAGGTACGGCAGCAAAAAAATCCCAATTTCACCAAACTTTATCCACCACCTTTTTTAGCATACTCTTGAGGGTCTTAAAGGTTAAACCTTTCCACCAGACCGTCAGTTTGTGGGTGGTAAACAGGGGTACGGAGATGGGAGATTTTGAACAACTTGCACAATTCTCTGCTCACTCTGGACATGAAGGGGTACCCTGATCCATCAAGATCTCTTTAGGGATCCCACCCAACTAAACAACTGGACCAGCTCCTTGGCGATAGTCTTATCGGAGGTGTTCGGCAAGGGTATGTCCTCAGGATAGTGGGTTGCATAGTCCAGGATCCAGGAGCAGATTTTACTACTGGTCCCACGAGATCCATGCCAATTCGCTCAAATGGCACTTCAATTATGGGAAGTGGGACAAGGGTACTACAAAATGGGGTGACGGGGCTGCCATTTGACACTCAGGGCATGATTCACAGTATTCTTTGACATCTGTATACAACCCAGGCCAGAAGAATCTCAGGGTTTTCTCCATACCCAGATGTCCCCCCATTACATGCCCATGGGCCAGATCCAGCACCATCCTGCGGAAAGGTTTGGGAACCACTAGCTGTTCCACCTCATCCTCACCGCGTTTCACCACCCATCTGATACAACAAATTATTTTTAAGCGCCATGTAGGGAAAAGACACCCCCCAATTAATGTCCATAGGCTCCCCCATCCATCACCTTCATGTTTTCTCTGGCATCCTGTAGTTCTGTACAGAAGTCCTCTCTCCGGACCTCTAAGTCAAGTGCAACATTCGGTTCACTCTCACCATCAGGGTCAGAGACCCCAGGTTTGTTATCACAGGTTTGCAAGCTCAAAACACATAAAAAAACCAGTTGAAATAATGATGCTACACCGCGCTACTGTATGTTACCATACTGTTATGGATATATTGAACTCAGATCTGTAAATATAGTTCCAATGCAGATAAAAGTGCTCAGTGCAACATTGCTACACCACGCTACTACATGGAACCATGCTACTATGGATATATTGAGCTCAAGTCCATAAATACAGTCCCAATACAGGTGAAGTTCTCAGTGCCAGAATCTTATAAGGTGCTGTATAAGTGCTCGGACTGGGTGCCCCACATAGATGTACACTCACCCCACTTCAGTGACCCACCATCTCTGGTGCAGTCAAATGTGAGTTGTGGGGTGACCCCTGTAGATCTCTGGAGACTGTCAGCTGTTGAATAGGGACTCCATCATCATAATAATGTGTGAAAAAACAGAAGATCTCAAAGCGCAGTAACGCATCTCGTCATCTCTTTATGAAGAGATGTGGGGTCAATAAGACCTCAGATATCTCTTCTACAATGTAAAGCATTAGATAAAAAAAAACATTTATCTAGGGCTTTAAAAAAAAATGGCCTAGTTTACATTGGACTGGAACCAGAAGTGATGGCATGACACAGGACTCTTAGACCATAGGCCATCTTTCCTCCGCTCATCTCTGTTGCCATCCGCCGCAAATGCCAGATGGGTTCCCGGAGCTACCAATCGCCCAGGTAAGCCCAGGAACCACCGCGAAGCGGCAGGAGGGGTCCGCTTCTAAAAGTGACCCAGTGGCGAATCCGCCACTGGAACCACTTTTATTGGTTAGAGAATTGCCAACTGAAAAAAACAATACTGGGGTTTTGGCATATTGCTGCAGCCATAATCCCAGTATTCCCATGCCCACTGAGAATGTCTTTTGTCTATGGCCCGGTCGACAAGTGGTTAATAATTATGCTACCAAAATGAGTGTGTGCTGTAAATTGCCCCCAGCATTGTTCCTGCTCCTTCTTGCTGGAGGTTGCTATTTTTCTGAAGCAGAGAGCCCCTGAGCAGCAGTAAATCTTTAGGTTGTGCAGTAGAGCACAGTGCCTAAAAATGGAGAGCAACAGAGCATGTGCAGAGCAGGGTGAGACAGTGTTTTACCTGATTTTAAACAGTATAGACACTTATTTTTAATGTTTTACATAGCTATACCTGCAAAAAGCACCAGCCTGAAGTCATCTAGCAGGACTTTATTTTCTGACTAAAGTTCCACTTTAAGCTTAAATTTAGTATGAAGAACGTGGCCTCTAACTGTAAGAAATTATCAGCTGAGATGTTAAAATTAATGGCTGAACTATTCATATCTTTTTCACTGCTAGGAGCCCTTTATTGCCACCACCCGGGCCATGAATGGGGCTCCCTGTACCTCTGACGTCTTAGCATTACATGACGCGGCAGAACAGAATTCAGAAGCCATGGTGCCAGAAATAAGAGGTCTCTATAGAGCCCTTCAGATGGAGCCACAAACAGCTCATCAGGAATAATGACAGCCTAGTGTTACAAATAAAGCATCTGATTGCTCCCAGACTGATCTCAAGAGCGCACAGATGTCTTCTGATAAAAGACGGCACACAAACAGCTGATCTCCTGGGAACCAGGCTGATTCCCAGAATCCGAACCTATCTATGCCTGAAAAGCTGAATTTGCAATAGGATTAAAGTTGTTACCTTCTCTCTGGGAGATTTACCCAAACACTAGATGCACCTGAATGTATCTAAACATGTCTAAACATAGCTGAAAAGCTGGCTAAAAAACGTGGTAAACGCCTCGTATTGCACATGCTTTTAGCGGCTTAGAGCGTTTGGCTGTTAATGCATTCCGTTGGTCAGAATAAATTCATATTTTGGTTAATCAAATCCATTAACACAAACACTTGAAACAGCTAAATACATGTGCAATACATGCAGTGTTGCCAACGGTCAGTATTTTTACTGGCAGCCAGTAAAAAAACAGGCACTTTTCTCCTGCCAGTAAATGCCAGTAACAGGAAAAGCTTGCCAGGAAAAAATATGGCTGTAGTGCTTGGCCGGCTGAGACCATCCGAGTGCCTGCTACAGTGTGTTCGGGCGGCACATCAAGGGGAGCCCCCCAGGCCACCCCAACTTACATTAGAAATGGCTGGCGGCCATTGCCCGCTGACAATATTTCTTTTTGTGGAGGAAGTAGGGGCCAGGGGCGCGGCCGCCAACTAACTGCAAGCATAGGGGGGCACCCAGGGCTGGCCCTACCATGGATGATGTCTATTATAGGAGCCGGTCCAGGAGGCAGGACTTCGTATGACAGCGTCCGCACCCGGTAAGCAGGAGATCCCTGCTCTTTGTAATCCGGCGGCTCTCCTCTCTCTGCATTGCAGACTGCATTGGATGGGCACTAGTGAGGCTGCATTGATGGGCACTGATGAGGCTGCATTGATGGACACTAATGAGACTTCATTGATGGGCACTGATCAGGCTGCATTGATGGGCATCGATGAGGCTGTATTAATGCATTATTTTTGTTAAACCTCCTTTGTGCTATTAACATTAAATTATGTTACAGCATTGTATCATATTTGTCTTGCTTCATAACATCAATATCCATTATAAAACCCCGTGGGCATGGATGGTTAGCTGATTTGGTGGCTCAATGGGCCACTTGACTGGACTTGCCCCCCAAGCCTAAGGCTGCCAGCTCTCCCCTGGCTGAGCGTGTGGATCTGCAGGACGGGAGCAAGGCAAGCGGGACTGGCAATTCTGTTTGGGCTGGAGTAGACTGAAGGGACCACTTGGCATGGAGAGTGATTGGTTGAAAACCAAAGATAAAAAATCTCCTGCACTCAGGTGCTTAGTTTCGAATATTATGGTGCAATCTAGTTAATAAATGGAATGCCAATCGTCTTGCTGCCCTCCTCAGAACAATGAGTGCTCTTGAAACTGAAACATATAAGAAGAGGAGCGCGCACCAACCTTGTGCATTACCAAAAATAATTTAATAGAATAAAAACAACAATGGTTATACTCACATACAACCGTGAGAAATAGGCATATCAGATAGACAGCAACACCAAACGGTTTCTTTCAAGTCCAAAGTAGGAACCCAAGATACTGGAGGACCAGATGGTATATTGCGTGATAGCTGGTGTGTTTCGAGGGAAGACCCTCTTCCTCAGAGCCAAAGCAATGTATGTCCTATACATTGTGGAGACCGGATATAGTGACTGCAGGCTCTTGGGTTTAATAACACTTTAATGTCTATCTTAAATCACATTGATAATTACATATTGTACTTGTTTGTAGCTTAAATACTAAAATTTGCATCTAAAATTGTAATTTTGAAACTTTTGGAAATGCCAGTAAAAACTTGGCTATGCCAGTAAATTTTGGGCATCATGCCAGTAAATTTCAATCTGGTAGGTTGGCAACACTGATATCATGTAAACCAGCGCTGTCAGTGTGTGAGGAAAGGAAAGCCGATAACTGGCTTTCCTGTGACAGTGGACATTTACACTGATAATCATGCACTGATCATCACCAGTGCCCTTATTATCAATGCAACCACCTCAGTGCCAATCAGTGCCCATCAGTGCAGCATATCAGTGCAGCATATCAGTTCTGCTAACTAAACCCCTGTTTTTAACGCACACTGTTGGACAGGCTAATTCGGATGGTAAGCATGACTGTTGTATTGCTGATGTGTAGGCTAACCACTAACACTTAAAGACACCTATAATACCTTAAAAACCACGCAACAACTTCTGGATTGAAATGGCTGAAGCGGCCCCTTTATTAACAAACCATCAAAACATATTATCAACAACCTCATTTTCATAACCCAACTTTTCTTACCCAACTTCTCAGCTGACTATGTCTCAGGTAAATGAAGGCAGATTTTCCATCGCATCGGCTGCACCACCAACCACATCAGCATCCCAGCCCCTAGCCGTAGTTCCACCGGCTCAGAGACAAACTGTTTCTAATTCTTTTACCCGATGCAGCCGGATAACCGATAGTCCATTAATCAATAATAGGGAAGGTACCCATACCGAGATGGGCCCCAACCCATTCCACTCCACCTACTGAATTACACAACATTCCACCTTCACGAACCCGAGACTCCTGCCACAACGCCCACTAGTGACACCTCACTTGTGGGCGGACCGCCACAACTTCAAGGCCCTCTGAAGACCCTCCTGGAGACCCAGAAACCACATGTCAATACCCACTGCAGACAAATGGTCCCCCCTCAGGTATAGCCAATTATCCCCTTCCAGTTCCACATGGCGAACCACCAGCCCACCGCTGCGTATAAAAAATTTTGCCACCTCTCTATTCACTTTCACCCTGGCCTTATTGATCCGGTCCACAGACTGGGCCCCACGCCAAGATGCTCTGCTGATAATATCGGACCAGACTAGTACCGTCTCTGGGAAGGCAAACCTCAAACATAGAACATCCCATTTGATATCACGTACCAGATCCCTGGAAGCTCTAACCCAGAGGTCGTTGCCCCCCACATGCAGTAGCAGCACGTCTGGGGGTCTGTCTAACCGAACATATCTCTGGATTTCAGGTAACGCCCTGGACCACATCATACCCGGAACCCCAATCCACCTAACCATTGCCTCACTGCAGGGAAAGCCCAGCTGCCTACCTTCAGGCCTGACTAACGCCCGCTTAGCCCCCCAATGCATATATGAGTGGCCCAGAATCCACATAAGGCACACCGGGTCTGAAAAACACAAAGCACATAAAATAACATGAACTTCCCATTAGACCAACCATTAGACCATTGTTCTCAAAATAGGAACAGGAGATGGCACACCCCATCGGCAGACATCGATCCACAAAGTAGCTTCCTTCCCAACTGCAACCCAACAGTCGCAGACTCCCAGGGTGCACCGGCAATAGGCGAAACGCAGACTTAATATCAATCTTGGCCATGAGCGCCCCCCACCCGAACTTACGAACCCACCGCACCGCTTCGTCAAATGATGCGTATGAGACTGAACACAGGGACGGGTCAATGGCATCATTCACTGACCCCCCTTTTGGGTGGGAAAGGTGATGTATGAGGCGGAATTGGTTTGATTCCTTCTTAGGAACCACCCCCAATGGCAAAACCACCAAGTCGTCTATCGGTGGTGAAGAAAAGGGACCCGCCATTCTACCCAAGGCCACCTCCTTCTGCAGTTTAGCTGAAACCACCTCATGATGAGCAACAGACGACTTCAAGTTAGCTGAAATGGGCGGAACCCCCGCCAAGGAACTAGGAATTGGAAAACCCTCATTAAAGCCCAACCACAAAAATCTCGCAGCAGCTCTGTCCGGATACCTATTTAAGTAGGGAAACATTTTTTCCACCTTCACTGGTGTCCTCCCTTTTTCCAGCATCGGTCGTCTTTTTTCCATGCTTGAAACACTTGGCCAATGAATGCGATCCGCCGCAACCTGAGCAGTCATGTTGGAAACGACACGATCCTCCGAATCTGCAGGACCCCTCATTAAACTGCCAGCAGAACCCCTTGCGCTTCGTGGCCGACGGTGATGAGGATGCAGCCCCCCCCGGCCCCCCCAAGAAAGGGAGATGGGGCGACCCTAGCTTGTGTCATGAGTCTCATCCACAAACCAATGTCTTTATGATCCCATCGCAACAATGGTCGCACAGCCTTACACTGGCGAAACTGCTCATCATACCTGAGCCACGCCACACCCCCATAAACCCTCTGAGCCTCGCTAATGGAATCCAGATAGCAAAATAACGCGGAACAATTCTCCGGCGCCTTTTCCCCTATAACACTGGCCGATATGTTAAAGGCATGAAGCCATTTGGCGAACGTCCGTGGAATCAATCTGTACCGCCACTTCTCTTCTTCCTCCTTTTTGGACTCATCGGGTTTTACCTTATCCAGGTTAAACTTTTCCAGCGGTAACAAAGCAAAGATCTCCACGTAGTCACCCTTCCAAATCTTCTCTCTAAGCTCTGATTTTAAATGGGAACCTAATGGGCCCTCGTAGCACACATAGACTTCGCACCTCGCTGCATCCGCCAACCGCACGCCGTCCGAAGCCGGCTCCTCAGGCACGGTACTTTTCTCTTTACTCACCTGGGACTCCCCTGAAGAACCTGGAGGTGCCACCGGTGATCTCTCACTCGTTTCCGGCTGCTGAGGAGCCCTGGACACCACCGCCGTAACCACTGGCGTCATCACATGCGTTCCCGCGAAGAGCGTATCCCCCGCCGCCGTCCATGCCGTTACAGGTGACCCCGAATGAGGGGGCTGCCCAGCCCCTGACCCGCTTCCCACAAACTCCTTGTACCTCGAACACAGTGACCACAAAAAATTCTGAAACAAACCGTCTACCGATCCTGCCGCACCCTGTCCCCCAGATGCCCAACTAGGACCAGGCCCAACCCAACCGCGTCAGCCGTGGCAGGTGTACCCATACCCCCTCCCACCTGCCCCACAGTAGACAATACAGATACAGGCACAGGCAAACAGTTCACAGACACAGGCATAACTACAGATTTACCTGGCTGACGTGGGAAATCCAACTGCACAGCCGTAACACTGGATCCCTGCAGAGCTCTCGATTAGTGTTGAGCGAACCCGGACTGTAACGTTCGGGTCCGTACTGAACTTTCCCGGACCCGAACACGGACATTTCAAAAAACGTTCGGGTTCTGGGTTCAGGTAGTTGATCACGCATGTTGAATAGCTGCAGGGCAGCCAATCAACAAGCGTTTCACTGGTTTGCCCTTAGAAGCCATCACAGCCATGCCTACTAATGGCATGGCTGTGATTGGCCAGTTAATCATGTGACCCAGCCTCTTTATAAGCTGGAGTCACAGTGCTGCATGTCACATTCTCTTGGGTTAGTGTAGGGAGAGGAAGCTGCCGGCGTGAGGGAGAGATTACAGACATTTTAACATCTGATCCTGCATCCTGAGATAGATTACTACTGCTGTGCTGTTGCTCTGAGGACAGATAGCAGAAATTTGAGATTTCACATACCGCTGCTTTGAGTTGCAGATTGCAGATCAAACTCTGCATAAAACAACGATCGCTACGATTGCATCGCTAGCAACAAAATACGTCTCAAACTAGACGTTAGACGTTGAGTTTCGTCGTCATAAACTTTAGAG